>JADRCH010000014.1:16400296-16436628 GCA_019843965.1 Rhynchomys soricoides | reverse complement strand
CTCTCTCTCTCTCTCTCTCTCTCTCTCTCTCTCTCTCTCTCTCTCTCACACACACACACACACACACACACACACGTATCCATATACCTATACATTTACATTGGTAAAAATGAGTTTACTCATTGGAGTTACTGACAGGAATCCAAGTGACAACTTCAAAAAACCACATCACTGCAGCCTCTGCTCAAGTTGCAGGTGTCATTACAAAAGATATTCTTCTCTCCCCAGCAGCTGGTAATAGGTTTTATATATCTCACTGAAGGACACTATGCATTGTTAAATGTTTAGGTGCCATCCATTCCTTATAAATTTTGTCAGCTTTTGGGATTATAATTTGAGTAGACTTCTCCCTCCTCTCTCTTCCTTCCAAACCTTCAAATATACCCCCTACTCATTCTCTCAGTCCATAGCTTCTTTTTCTTTCTAATTGTTATTGCATGAATAA
This sequence comes from Rhynchomys soricoides, assembly GCA_019843965.1. Taxonomy (NCBI): domain Eukaryota; kingdom Metazoa; phylum Chordata; class Mammalia; order Rodentia; family Muridae; genus Rhynchomys; species Rhynchomys soricoides. The sequence continues at coordinate 16,436,183 of JADRCH010000014.1, read as the reverse complement.
AAGTATATGCATACCTAAATATAACTTACCGAGTCCATACAATGCTATCTGTTTATTTTATTTCAGGACTGATTATTTGATTCCTTTCAGAAGCATTAATGAGAGTTCTGCTTCATGACATACTTTTGCGTTCATTTACATTATTACACATCAGTGTAAATTTTGGAAAGACCAAATCAATTTGACTCATATCAGACAATTTGTTCTTTTCCAAGTTTTGACTGTTATGTAATAAAAAAGCTATAAATATCCAGGTTAACATATTAGAACAGACATAAGTTTTCAACTCATGGGTAATTGCCCAGAAACATGATTGTGGGGTTGCATTGTCAAAATTCATCCTATTCTACAAATGTCTGTCACACTGTCTGAAAAAAAAAGTGGGTGTGCTATTGTGTCTGCTCAGTGTTAATGTGTAAGGGCTTTTGTTGCTATTTGGTTTTTATAAACACTTCATTTTGCCTACAATCACAATGTTTAGCTGTATGACTTCACAGGAAGGGATGTGAACAAGGTCGATTACTTACAGAAAAGATACCAACAAAATCTAAATAATGATTTCATCTAAGTTTAGGTTGGTGAACAATGAGTTTCCACATTGGCATTACTGCCAAGATTATGAGTAACAGGTCCCAAAAGCCACATTACTAGAGCCTCTGCTCAAATTGCAGGCACCTCTACTAAAGAAATCCTAAGGAACTGCATTAGACCAGAGGAAGTAGCTTTATCACACAGGGTAACAGAAATGCCAATGAGCAAACACTGGCTACTTTGGGGAAGCAAATGGCAAGTAAGGCTTTTCTGTTGTACATGCATATGGGATGCAGCTCTGATAAGTTATTTCTACCTCCAATCTCTATAACACTTTGTTCACACATTGTGCTGCTTAACTGCTAAATAATTCCTTGTTATGAATTAGACAAGGCTGTTAACAGATAAAGCTGTGCTCAAGTAAGGCTTGTGGTAGAGAACACAGGACACAGAGGATGATGATTCAATAAAACTGTGATATGCTCTGAGAAAGAGGAGCAATACCTTCCACTATACCAAAATTAAAGTGTGAGGCACTGTGATTACAACTGTTAATGTTTTATGCCACCTCCCATGGATGCATCACATGCTAACTTATTTGAAAGGTTATTCTATCATCCCACAGGGATGGAATAACTCATTATTCATACTCCATTTTCCCTAACTTGAACAGCTCTTTTTTTCAGGTAAGTTCCCCTAAAATTCCTTTCATTATTCATGTTATAACTTAATAATTTAGAAGAACAGTGTCTTACATGGCTTCACCATGGGTTGCTGACATATATAACTTCTAGTGAGGATTCAGTCACCAGAAATGAATAAGTTACATATAAATAATTAAATTCACAGAGAGCATTGGGATCCTGTTATTCTAAGAGAAAAGCAAATGGAGTGTTTTTCATATATAAATACTGATTGTTAAAAATGCTGTTAACATTGCCAAGGAATGCCTTATAACTATGCATAGGTGGTTCTTGCATGCTCCATAATTGTTAAGGTCTACGTGGTGCTCCTTTGAAAGCAGAGAAGGAAGAATGACAATGAATAAGATTAATGATGAAAAACTCACATGTGAGCCTGAGAGTTCAGCCTTATGTTTAAGTCACCAACAGAGGTCCCCAGTCCTGGGAAATACTGCACATGTGCAGTGGCCCTCCCCTGACATACTTATGGGTGTTCCAAATTAGCCAAAAACATAATGTCATTGTGAATTGTTCACAGTTCAATTTTCTATCAAAGTTAAGTTCAGCCTTGCATCTTTCACAACACCAACAAGACTACAATTGTTGTCACCACCTCCTCCCACACATGGCTACTTTTCTTTAATTGTTTCTCTACCTTCAAATCTATGACTGGCCAAAACTTTATGGTGAAAGAACCAGGCTGCATCAGCTTTTCTCATGAAAAGTCTATCTTGAGTCTCTCCTTCTCCTCGGCGGCATTTCAGTTCCATTCTTCAGAGGAATGGCGACTAGAGATGGTATCTGAACCTTTAATGTTTCTAAAGGGAGCTACAGAGCTGGTAGTTTCTGAAATATCATTTTTTAATGATTGTCTCTGAATGTAACTAATCAATACTCTCAGTACTAAAATCATATTATTTTGAATATATTGTTGGTAGTGACCCAAAATTAATAATCTATTTTACTCATTATCATGTACCTTCTTCAATAGACAACCTTTGTTGACATTGAAAACACAATATTTAATTATTGTTAGTTTTCACCTATGTATGAATAAACATACAGCAGCAGTATTCTACTATCAATAATCCTATCACCCTAGCAGAGTCTGGACATATTAGATTTGTTTCTTATCTTCAATATTTTCCAAGTTCCAAACATCAGACTTGCATGTCCCATGGTGTTCCTTATTGTCACTATATGGCCCAGATATGATCTTTTCATGAGCATGTATTCCTCATCATCAGTCTGCATGTAACTTCTCTATGATCTAGAGATTTTTAAGAGCAAGAAGAGAAGGGGAAGAGAATAATGAGATGACCTAACAGCAGAGCTCTCTGTGCTGTTAGAAACCATGGACCCATGTGCTATTAATCCTCTGACCTCTTTGGCAGCCTATCTGACTTTTCATCAATACTTTGTAGTAGCCTTGATTAATTAGAAAGAGCAGTGAGTGTGTTATTGAAAGTTTAGCAATCATTATGATGGTGTCTTTAGCTATGTGAAAAGGTTAAACTTTAATGTTAACAAGTATCATTTCATTTTTTTAATGAAAATTATATGTGGATATTGCATTAATGGTCATTATTTACACTTATTAATGAAGTAAATTTAATTATATTTCCAGGGGATTTTGAAGTTTTGATATTGTTACTATCTGCTTAGGTAAGAAGAGAATCCTGAGCTCTAGGTTATATCAAATGTCTTTACTTATATTGGTAATTTTGTTTGTAAAGATAGCTCTTGTCATGCACTTTGAAGTTCAAGATGACTGTCCAATGGCAACTGCTATAATAATTTTCAGAGAAATAAAACTAGGCGTGGGTTCCACAATGAGATATTGTTTTTTTTTTTTTTTTTAAAAAGACTCATAAATACCAAAACTAACTTTGGAGATAATTTATATACAATTATTTTTGAAATAACTTTTGTATCTTTCTTGCTATTTGTTTTTCAAGAGAGCAGTACATAGTATACCTCATTCTGGCCAAAAACCTATTACATAGCCTATGAAGGCTTCAACCTAGTAATCATTCTCAATACTTAGGAGACAAGTACAATCAACTTCACAAGGTTTGGCATGTTTAAGAAATATTCAATGCCTTGATGAATATAAAAATAAGCTTTGCATATTTCTATGTATATAAATTTCCACTATTATGGTCTAGTGAAATCATACTAATATTTCAAAATTAAAGCCAATTTCAGTTCCTATCACATATTAACTGTTGCTGAGTACATAAATTACAACAACTTGAAATCCATTCAGTATCGCAATCATATAAATAGCAGACAGATACCAATGTCCTGTATGTATCTGCATTACTTGTTTCAAAGTCTCTCATTTATTGCTCAGTGCACAGTGGCTTATGATTCATCAAACTCCGGAGCTGCACTGATTACTTGTTTCTGAATGATGAATTCTCATTGCATTGTGTAAAAATAAGGGCTCATAAAATGAGACTGGATTGCACAGATTGAAATGCAACAAAGACATGAAAAGTCACACTCAGAGTGAAATTCAAAAAGGGTAGTGCATGGACTTGATCAAGAAGCTGAGTGTTGAAATGGAGAGCATGCGACTTAAAAAAAATTGGTCATAGAAAATTAGTGAATGTTTGTTTGTGGAGACACATGTGGAAGAGGAGAGTCGAGAGACCCCAGAGGAAGCAGTACTGGCTAAACACTTCAACCTAAAACCTATCAGGTTCTCTACAACAACGGTATACAAAGGGCTAAATGATGAATGTCAATAACTATCCAAAAAGATTCACAAGTAACTAAATTACAAAAGATTCCAAACCCACATTGTGATTTACACAGAAAAGCAATGCTTTTTATTGATTTAATTTATTTTTTGAGTAATTATTTTATTTATTTACTTTTCAGATACAGTCTTCCCTCCTTAATCCCTCACCCATATTTCTTTATGCCATTTCCCTTCCTCTTTGTCTCTGAGAGGATGCTCTCATTCCCCTCAGGTATACCCTTTCTCTGGTGCCTCAAGTCTCTACAGGATTAGGCACATCCTCTCCTACTGAGACCAGACAAGGCAGTTCTCTGCTATGTATGTGCTGGAGGTCTCCAACTAGCCCTTGTATGAACTTCAGTTGATGGCTTAGCTCCTAGGGTTCCTAGTAAGCTTGAAATCTTGGTCTTCCAATGGGGTTGCCATCCCCTTCAGCTCCTTTGTTCCTTCCTCTAATTCTTCCATAGGAGTCCCAGTCTTAAGTCTAATGGTTGGCTGTAAGTATCTGCATCTGTCTCAGTCAGCTGCTGGTAGGGCCAGTATTTTTTTTTAATATGATATGTACATTCTCAAAAGTTTAGTTTAAAATAAAAATGTTATCCATAAGCATTCATTTTATAATTTTTATTTCTCTATGTAAATTTATTAGCAGGAGTAAGAAAATTTTTAATGTTTTGAACAATAAAACTTCTAAAGGTAATTGAAGATTTAGTTTTTTTCATTAGTTATCAAAGTGGTTTTGTACAGTTGAAGCTTTTATAGCCACTTTTATAGACATAAACTGCCATGCTAAAATTACTGAATGCTTCTGTTCAAATATACTGCAGCATGCAGGTTCAGTAAGAGATTAGACCATTTAGGTGCATACATTTGAAGTGACCTGAAATAGAAGTTGAGTGTTAAATAATTCTATGTTCATGAAGTAGTTGATAAACCTTGATATCTTGTATTCTTAAGAGCAGATGCAAGGCCAAAGGGCAGAAAGGATATAACTTACACAAAACAAACTATGTCAAAAATTTTGTAAAACCTCCTCTGCCTAGAGAAAGCATGTTCAGACTAGATATGCTAGGTCCTACATTCAGTAGTATAGTATCTGAAATTTTAAAAATTACACTGTCAATGGAATGCTATGGAATCAGAGAGATAAAGATAACTCCAGAGTAGTCCAATAGTTCTCCTCTTCTATACATTATCCAAGATAATTATTTGTCTCAATCTGTCTCTGTGTCTCTGTCTGTCTCTCTGTCTCTCTGCCTCTCTCTCTCTCTCTCTCATATACACACACATGTACCACATACACATACTCACAAACACATATATACACTTGTATTAATTTCTAACTCAGCTTCTCATTCTTCTGTCATGATGTATACTTTAAAACTTTTTCAACCTCCTAAAACCCTTAAAACAATTCAACAATTCATCAGCTTCGAGTTACTATTTATCTAATGGAAAATTAACTTGGATTTAGAGACAGAATCAGTAAGAAAGGGATTGTCAACATGATGGGTTTACTGAAGCTCTAAGCATGTCAGTAATCATATTTATGGTGAATTTCAGGATAGAAACACTCTTTTAATCTTAGCAGGACTTCAATTTTTTTTCTTCACTACATATCCAAAATGAGACAAAGTCTATCTTTGCTTTGTAAATGGTGTTATGTTATCTGTTGTTGGTTTTAAAAATAATGTATGATGTAGTTTGCATAATTTTCTATGTGCATCCAAGGGAGTAATTAATACAGCTTCCTTTGAAATTGAGAGCAGTGTTCAGCAACTCCTACAGGTCTGTGACTTCCAATTTTATCTCTGAATTCAAGAAACAAGATCTTGTAGCTGGACAGAATGGGCAGAATAATAAATAACTTGCTGGATGTCATTCGGGAGGATGATTCTGTTTCTCAGAGTTTTGAGGAGAAACAGCCGTGACAATCATTTCTCCCAGTTCTTTTAGCTTTGCTTAGTGATTTTCTCTCAGAAATTACTGATGCAGTAAGATCACTTGTGGAAAAATCTCATTCCCCTAACACCAGAGGATACTGTAATACACACACTTCCATCTGGGTCTCTTATGCAATTAAGACACTGGACTTAAATCTTACCCTCAAATACATGTTTCCGATGTGATCCTTCACCTTGGGCTTAGACTGTCGACTGACTTCAGTTCAAAGGATACGAATATTTGGTGTCATTCTACTCTCAAGTGAAGCATGTGCTGATATAGTATCATTCAGACAATATCTATGCATATTTGTGGACACAAAATTAACATATATTTGTATTCATACATTTAATTATAGCTCAAATTTTTGCTGTTTTATTTAGCACCTTTAGGGCATCACTATGTCAGTTTCTCACTCACTATTTGTGACATGTGTAAAATTTTATCTAAGTGCGCTTTCTACAACAAATTTATTATGACCTTTGATATTTTTCATATCATGAACACATGATATTGTCTTATTAATAGCATCGCAGTGCTAATACCATTTTCATGCCATATGTAGTATTAAATTTTTAGTACAAATAAGTTCCATATTTAAGTAAACTATGAAAATATGCAAGTTTTAGAAAAAGGTGATGGTAAAAGTTTTCTTTAATTTGACTTTGGAGCAGAGGTTTTTGGCACCTGTCATTATATAACTTAGGGATTACTTAGGCATTAGATAAATTTAATTATTAAAGAATCACCACTGAATTGTATAGTAGGTGTCTTTTTCCAACCCTATTTTGCACTGCATTTAATTTGAGGCATTTTTCTTGAGTTAGGTTAAGCAAAGTTATTACCCAGTTACTGTGTCATCAAAAACATGGATTATTTTTTATTGTAGATTCTGTTTATGTATATGTAATAGTGCAGATTAATCAATGTTCATGACATAATCTAAAGTGTCCATATCCCTTCCATTTTCTGTAAATTCATGTTGGGGTTTAGTTGCCAAAGCTGCATGCATGCTAACAGTATTGAAAAAAAGACAGAAGACTGATACAACTCAAATGATAAGTGTAGGATTAAATGAGGCCACTAGAGGGAGCTCACCTGAGAGGATTCTTTGAACTTTATGGGAGGTGGAGAAGAAATGCGCTTGTATTCTCTCTCTCCTGCCTTAGAATTCTAGGAGCAAGAAAGCTCTCACCAGAGGGAGCTTAAAAATCTTGCACTTCCAGAACCAAGAAGAAAATAAATCTTTCTTTATAAAGTAGCCTGTGTTGGGAACTTTATAATAGAAGAGAGGACCAGACTAGTAAAGCACTTCTCAACTTTTTAGTTCTAAAGCTCTACGTTTAAACCAAGCCTCAGACCATTGACAGTGATCAGTCTAAGAACCACATCATGTCAACTCTATTAGACTTTGAGCTACCTGAAAAGTTCTAGCATTGCTATTTTATGTTTGTACTCTCTCTCCAACACAAAATCAACAATGTCAGAAGTATTCAATGAAGTAACACATATTGATGAATCTGTATTGATGAATGCCATGAAGGAGAACTTACTGTTTCACCTTGTCTGGTGCAAGGTTCCTATGCATGTGGTACATAATTATTCTGAGTGTGTTTTTCAAGGAATTTCTAGATGAGATATCATTAAAATTATTAAATGAGATTGGCCTATTGTAGGAGTCACCTCTCATAGGTGACTCCCATCAGTAAATTGAAGACCTGGAGAAAATAAATAAAATCTTAGCTAAAGGAATTTCATTGTGCTACAGTGAAAGAGTTAGGACACTGATCTCTTCTATCTTTGCTAAAATTTTCACGATTGGATCTTATAGTAGACTTCTGTATAGACTTTTAAAAATATATGATGAATGAATTTCATCTATAAGATAATATCTATAACTTTGTATTTATGTAACATGACACTTATATTACAATTCATAACATTTGCAAAAATATAGTTATGAAGTATCAGCATAAATAATGTTATGGTTGGGTGTCAGCACAATATGAGGAACTATATTAAAGTATCATGACATTAGGAAGGCTGACCACTATTAGTTTAAGTCATTTTAATCAAGAATAACTTTGTTTTCAACACGACAAACAACAGCTCTAAACCAACAGCTCATTTCTGCTCCGAAGTGTTTTTCTTCCTTTTGACTTTGTTTCTTTAAAATTTATAAAATACATCTTCCAAAATGGACATACCAAAAATCAGATAATGTATGTACTTAAAAAACCTTCTCTAATATTCTCCATGGAGATTTACATACAGAATCTTACCAAGCTATTATTTTTTGCTTTTTTATATTCAAATGTTGTGTATGAGGTTTATCTAAAGTGTTTAGAATGGAAAATAGTAAATATCCTTAAACAGAAAACTGTATTTATATAACTCTATGAGGTATAAGGAAAACAAAAAAATAATTATCTCAGCATGGATGGGGAACATACTCCTGAAGTCCTACTTAAGACAGTTGGCTACTGGGTGAGGGAAGGACACTCTTCTTCAGGGCTGTGGACCCAGGGAATCTATTCATGTGTCAGTAGATTGTACTAGACTCATCTACATGTAGAAAGCCCTAAGTGGACTTAGTGTTGAAGGTGGGGAACACATGAAATTGGAAGGGAAAAGTAATTTAGAAGTTAGGGCAGATCTTGGAGAGGAGGAAATGGGGTTGAATTGGATCAAAACAAATTATGTGTATGTATAGAATTTTCAAACAAATAGAAAAATAATCTGAAAAATAGAGGTTTTTTTTAGTTAAAAATCAAAAAAGATAAATAAAACAAAACAAAAAAGATCATGTTTCTTGAATGGGGTTCCAGTAGAGTTTATTGATTACAGATTTCCAAACAGAGGTTCTGTCAAAACATGCAGAGAGCTTGCCTGCTTTGTGGACATTTCAGGACCACAATGCACCAGGATGAATTCAAGGAAAGAGTTCAGATGTCCTCAGTAGACAGATTTGAGTTTGTAAACTGGCATATTGTTCATTGTGATATTTGTAGATTTTTTCTATACTTTCAATTCTGTAAAATAGAAGCTACTATCTGTCTTTAGGATATTCTTTTGAGACTAACTCATATATGACATAGTCCACTCCAATGCAAAAGACCTGACTGATTTAATATCAGGGAGCTGAGAACTGGAAGTGTGAGGCCAGACACATAGCCATTCTCAGCTGTGGGTAGGGTGTTAATATTAGCAATGGTACTTTGAATCCTTTGAACTATTTTCAGCTTAAATTAAAAAACTCATTCCTGAAAATTCCTCTCACATAACGTGGCAAGTGTATTCTGGCAATTGCATAGAGGAGGTTCTATAAGATTGTTCTTATTTTATTTAAGTGAATTGTTTAATACTTTCTGAAATGAAAATAATGCAGCAGAATGGATTTTATGGTAGCTGTGTAATTTTACATTTTTGTTATTCTACCAATTTATTTATTAAATATTTCCAATTCTTGCATTCTCTGCTTTAAACTTTTTAAGAAATTGACCTTCTATTAGCTTGCAGTATTCAGAATTAAGGAAGTTTTATGTTATAATCAGAATGTAAAGTACATTTTTATCATTATTTCTTCAAAGAAATACTAAATTTGAATTGTCTTTGTTTTAAAACATTTATTGAGAAAAATTTTATTTGCATGAAAACCATCCTAAATGTGTTATGATTTCAATTGTGTCTAAGTGATTCAACTGGTGTAGCAAAAGATTAATAACAACATCAATCTTTACTTGAAAGATTTGTTTATTTAACTGTATCCAGACATCATTTTCTTAAAAAGGATGATAACACAGTTCATATATTCAATGTTCCCTAAAGGCCTATATGCTAAAAACTTGGTTCCCAGAAGGCATTGTATCTGAGTGGTGGGAGCAGATCAAAGGCACTGTTATTGGAGACATGCTCTTTAAGGATATACTGGAGCCCAGGTTCCTCTGTCTCTTACTGCTTTTTGGATTCTACTGGTGACATTTTGTACAACTACAGATTCTCTTTCACTATGTATTGCCTCCTCATTGGTTCCAAAATGTTAGGTACAGTCTTCTATGCACCTAAAGTTTCACACCTGTCAACAAAATATGCTTATCTTCCTGTTAAATTGATTGTTTCAAGTATTTAGTCAGAGCAGCAGAAAGATTATTAACATCTACTCTATTGCTTTTGCATAAAATGGAGTGAAACTATTTGTTATCATTTACTCAAGGGATGCTCCCACTTTGCTGTAAAGACTTTTGGACTTGGACATTCCTAGATACATTCCTGGAATGCTAGTTATCCTGAAGCCTCATTAGTAGACAATACTTATTTTTTTTTTTTTATTTAAAGTGTTTGTGGTACAGATATCCTTATTGCTAAATATCTTATTAGGTTGATTTTAAAACCTGTACCCTGTTACTTAACTTGTGGTTATAGTGAAGCCATACTAAACAGACTCAAGAAGTGGTTTTAACTTGTACATTATATACTTCTGAGTTACAGTTTTAACAAGACCAAAATGATTCATTTAGGCAATGCTTTTCTTGTGTAAATATTTTCAAACTGTCCCAAATTATTAGTTTCTAAAAAAGGTTAGGAAAACATTTAACATGTGTGCTTAATGATATTTCATTCAGAAGATTGTAAAACTTGTGTCATTAATGTCCAAGAAAAGATGAAAATGCAAAAACAAACTATTCAGATTTTAACATCAGCTATACAGAAAAGGAAATTGGACTTTTAAACAGTTGAATTGATCTCTAATGTGTTTCTTTTTCTTTTCTTTTCTTTTTTTCTTTCTTCCTTTTTATTTTTCCACCTCATTGATTTGTATGCATGGCAGGATAACATCACTGCAGAGTAAACAAATCAGGTTGAACTTAATATATCTTTATTTCACAAAGGTCAGTGAATTGCCATTGTACAGTAAAGTGTTTTGGAAACCTGACCTTGGGATTACCTTTCCCTTTTTTCTGTGAGGAGATGGACACATTGGTTCATATTGTAAAAGGGCAAATTTGCATACACCTAACATTTTGATTCTCAGTAAAGATATTAAGACAGCTCTTCCTCCCCAAAGAAAAAGTGGTCATCTTTCCTTTCCAATTTCTCTAGCTTAATAAAAGCAAAAATCGTCTGGAGTTTGAATCACTGAAAGGGCTTTTAACACAAAGTGTATTCTAAACACATCTTCACTTCTGCTAGCAACTCTGTTCCCTAGCCCAAAGCCTGAATACTAATAGTGTGAAAACTCTGACATTATTCACGCTGTAAGAGGACTGTTTTCCTAAAACACCACATAGTGAACATATAAAATAGAGTAAGTTACATGAAAAGGGGAATTATTAAACCAATGCTACCACCTCTCCAATAAAATAGGTCAAGTTTTATGGATCAATACTGTGTATTATCATATGCAATAACATATAAGATAATAAATTAATTCATGGAAATTAAGAATTCTATGTTGTTAACTATCCACAAAGACCATCCAATGTGCACAAATTTCTGAAGTCTTCATTTTAGAAATATTCACTTGGATCATTATTGTCTCCAGAAATCTATCTGTGGGAGTGCAAGTGTGGATAAGTGTGTGTGTGTGTGTGTGTGTGTGTGTGTATTTGTTTATGTAACTCTTTGTGCGTATAGAAAGAAAAAGAAGAACTTTGGAAGTCTTCCTTGATTGCTCTCTATCTTTTGACTTGAAAGAGTGTCTTTCACTGATCCTGGGGCTCCTGTTTGGCTACACTTATTAGCATCTGAACCCCCAGGATGTTCATTTATTGATGTGGCTCAGTAATGGAATTACAGGCTTGTGTGGGCATGATCAACTTTTACATGGTTGGTTGGGATTTGAACTGGGGTTTCATTCTAACACAGAAGATTAATGTATTAAGATTAATTGTTTTTAAGAAAGATTACTTTCTATTTTTTTAAAAAGCCATATGATGTGCATTTCAGGAAACAGAATCCAGAGAAAACTGTCTTTAGTGTCTGTATATAAAATCTTGTATGAGACTGTAAATCTAAGAAAGCCAATCCCTAATTTTTCTTGTTTTCTATAGCATCTACTTTTCTCAACAGAGTGTAAGGCATCCATTTCCACCCAAGATTGAAGAAGAAATTCCCACTCAAAGAAGAAGTGTTAACAGGAATTAATATATTTTCAAAGAAAGACTGCATGAAGGCATCTTAGAAATGGAGACATAAAAATGTAGCCAGAATAAGGTTATCAGTCACAGCTTTGTCTGCAATTACATCCATTCTTTTAGAAGCACACTCTATCACCAATCCACAAACTCACAAATAATCTGCCTTCATTATTGGAAGAATTGAACTCAGTGCTAAAATAGCTTAATTTCTTACTTTGCTCAGAGTCATATTGCAGTAGTAGAAATGTGTATAATGTATTTAGAAATGCTCAGAAATATGCAACTTCAAACATAATCTTATCACGAGGTTAGTGGTAAAATAACTGATGGTGTTGGATAGTCAGGAAATCAAAGTTTTTTACATCACAAAGAAACATTGGACATGTGGAAGGAAGAGTATACACTCTGGAATCCATTGCCTGGATTTCATTTCTGTCCTTCACCCAAACTTTGAATTGAAATTCATCCTCTAGAAGCATCAGCAACTATTCAATGATATTCAGGCCATTGGGACAGACAGAGGATCACCATTAAAGAACTAGCCTGTTCTCAGAAAATCACAGCCTCAACTCCACCTACTATTTTGACACACTGTTAAGAACAAATGAAAACATGCCCCATTTTTCAGTTAATTTTTGCTAGTTAGAAACATCCTTCTACAGTAAATTTTCCTTTCATTATGATTGGTAACTAAGAATTTAGCAACCATTCTTTTGAGTTATGAATAAATTTTTGACTTTCTGTCTCTTTCATGCACTTGATTAGGGCCATTTCTGTCAAGTTCTAACTAATTTCTAGTTCACTGAAAATCTGTAATGGAAAACAAAAGAGACAGATTGAATTTAGCACATTAGCATGCTTGTCAATATTCAAAATCAGAGAAAATATACTCAGAAGCATTTCCAAACATGTTTACAAAACTGAAAACTGGATAAAATAAATCTACCAACTATCTGTGGCAGGTACAAAGTGATAATACCAGAGACCTCAACGAGAGAGAGAGAGCTAGACATGGTGGTACTTTTAATAAAGATGTTGCAGTGAGAAATTACAGAAAACATTCAAAATGAAAGTGTTCCCTCTGAAAAATATAATTGTTATTGCTTTTTATGTCTTTCTATTCTGGTTTCTTTATTCCTTCTTAAATTTAAAAACATTTACAGAATACTCCCAATAAACACACACAAAGGATTGATGATTCTAATAAAAGCTCAGTTGGCTTGCATCCTGTTTCCTCTTGAGGCCTCTCCTTCTATCATGGAGATTCAATAAGATCTACCTCTACTTTAGAATTACAAAATATCAATAATCCAAGACAAGTAGAATGAAATATTGCTATATTTTCTTTGAAATATATCTTTTTGTACATGTGAATATTTTGAAGATTGAAATTCTAAACTTGTATCTACTATTATCGTGCTATATACACTTCAGATTTATTGAAATTTCTAGTTTACAGAAACAGTAATTCTGCACTCAAGGATGGAAATGATAGTTGTATATCCTAGGAGAGCTTGAAGAAGAAGAAAGGGGATAATCTGCAGATTCTTCTAGAAGTTGAAAATGATCCTTTGTTACAAGTGTACTTTGTTATAATATACATTTTTAAGAATCCATTAATGATGAAATTAATAGTAGTTATTGAGAAACTCGTGTTCATAATACTGATAAAAAACCACACAGATGTACATGTGATATTAGTTTTTATCTTCAGTTACATCACAGATTTCACCCATTGTTTACATTTACTGTGACACAGTGGCAGATTAGAGAAGACAGTCAAAGCTTTTTGAATGAATGGACAGTTACTTTTATCAATAGAGAAAGATTAATTTTTATTAGTACCAAAAGTTATTAACTTTATAAAAAATTCATGTTCCAAGATGTTGGAAAATTCTGCAGATTAATTCTTAGGAAGAAGTAGAGGAATCAGTATTTTAACTGCATGCAGCACTTTCCTAAAATATAGGATAAAATTTAACAGTGATTTATTATGATTTTAAAATTTATTTAACCAAACTGGCTCATTGGAGAACATGGCAATACGAACTCTTCCCACCTTTCATCGGAAATCCACCACTGAGTCTTCAGACTTAATTAAGTTTGTATTTATGAAATCCTCCTGTCTGCTGAGAAATTTAAGAAATATATAACCAATACAAAATCTCTAAATGTCAGCCTTCAGCAAACTGAAATTTCTTCATAAGAACTAGACTTTCTGCCCACATTTTCCAACCCACACTGATCTGTCGAAGAACACAGTGATACTGAGGATCTTATGCAATACATTCTAAAATAAACATGAGGTTCCATTTTGATTTATTGTCCTCTCTCAAAAAAACACACAAGACTGACAATTTTCAAACATGTACTTGAAAAATTGTTTTCATATATATATATATATATATATATATATATATATATATCAGCATGACTATAAATATATATATATATATATATGGTGTGTGTGTGTGTTTATGTGTGTGTGTGTGTCCTTTTTTATTCCATTGGAGCATATATTCAAGAAGTGAATAAAGGTCTAGTGAGAGATCATATCATACACATCTAGTTGTGAATCCTACCCTTGGCTTTACTCATTTTGGAGTTCTCCTACAATATCCCTCCACCCAATTTGTCTACTTTAATTTACCAATTATTCATAAATATTTATGAATAACAAAGGGTAAGTAAAGAATTGGCTCCCACCTTATGGCTTTGGCAGTAGTTATACACACACTGTAGAAAACACTAGGCAAATGATATCAATAGCAAATTTCTAATCATACGTTACGTGGGACAAGGACACTATAACTAGACAGGACCATACTGGAGACAAACTTGTGCAGAATGAGTAATCAGACCCTGTGAAAGGCCAGCACTGTTGCAACCAGAGTTCTTAGTGATCACTGAATCCCATGCTAGCGGAAAGAGGCAGCACACAGCACTGTTGTTTCCTTGAATCTCTATGTCTGAGAGACTGTGGAAAAGATGATATTGTTTCTGAGGAGGTCTTATCTACCCCATCTATCTCTCCAGAAAATGTCCTCAGAAACAAAGTTGAAGTATTTCTCTTGGTGGATTCTATATATAATGTATGTTGACAATCAAGATTAACTCTCAGAGAAAATACTTTTGGATTACAAATTAGTCCAACTTCCAATTTTTTTTCAGTTAATATACTTTGACTGTAATAATTCTAACCAATTTGTTTTATTTGTTAGTGTGTTTGTTTTGGATAAGTGTACGTACGTTTTTTCTAAGGAGGATTCTCAGTATGCATACTACAGCTAGTAATACTAGTCCTTATATTTTCTCATATTACTTTTATTCTACATTTCTGTCTGTGCACATGTATCTGCCCTCATGAACATGTATCAATTGATGTATGAATTCCATTCATGTAAATTTAAAACCTTTCCTATTTTAGTAGAAAAATATTTTTGACAATGGTGATATTTATCAATAGTATTAGGGGAATTGTGGGCCACCAAAATGAATTCCTCTTCTGTTTGTGCAATTATTACTATAAAGTTATAAAAACTATAAACAAATTATATTTATAAGTAGTTGTGACATACAATATAGTTCAATAAAATAGTAATCCAAGATATGTAACATATCAATTAATTTATACATTTATCCTTTCTGGTGGCAAGATCATTTGAAATTTACATTCATATTTAGAAATATTCAATATATTGCCTCTGAGAGGTTTTTTTTTTTTATAGCCCCACCACCTAGAGGCAATATTATTTACCTTCGAGTTTTAATTGTGAAATACACTTCTGTGATAAATTTTTTTCATCCAAGGACTCTGATAGACTTCCCTTAACTGACAGTATATACCGCAATTTCTCCTGTTTCCCATTACAATTTGTCTGCTTAGAAAGTTACAAAAAAATATTTGCTGCTTGAAGTTAGAATCTTGAGCTTTTCCAAAGTTGAATGTTTTGTCTAATTGTCCTACCTAATCATGTTTTCTGCTACATAATTTCAATTTTATATGTTTTAATGTATCTAAGGCACTCATAATTCTGCCTGAATGTTGAAGATAAAATAAAAAAATCAACAGTTCTCTATTTTTGTTTCTCAACCTGTTGGTTCTCCAGATACGTGTTTCCACTCAAATACACAGCTGAAATAGAACTATTGATTTATTATACATAATTTCCTTTCTGAGACTATGACATTAGCATAGAAGAAATTCTGTAGAATTTCTGTAGAATTCTGTAGATGTAGAGTACAGAATCCATTTTTCCATTCACACATTGTTTTGCTATGAAAAGGAAATAATAACTAAAAATTATAACTAAAATAATAAAAATATTCTGATGGAAATGTAAGAAGAAAAATTTTATATTAACATTTATTTTTTCTAATAAAATAGTTTTCAAATGTTTTAGCTCTTGAAAACTAGATTACATGGGTGTGTGTGTGTGAGAGAGAGAATTTGCAAAAGCTAAAACAATCTATCATCTATCTAACTATGCATCTATTATCTATCTATCTATCTATCATCTATCTTTCCTCTTATATATAAAGGCAGCACATGTACTGTAAAGGCAAAATAACAGTATATGTTTATTTACCAGGGCACTTCAAAATTTTCTCTCAGAATCATTTTCTGCAGTTAAAAATCTCTGTCACTGTTTATTCAACATGATCTTTGCATAAATCATAATGGTAAATGTTTCATATCTAGTGCTTTATTCAATCCCATAACCCATTCATTCTTGGGTTGCTTTATATGTGGAAGGCAAGAGGAACATGTGGTAAATGTGTCCACACAGCTGTAATTCATGAAGGACATGATTGAAATGTAAAGCTCTGCTAATGGAAACAATTTTGCTCATAGATATTAAAGATTTCCAACTAAACGAGTTTTAAACAAAATTAGTCTTATTCATAGTTTATCATAAAAGTATAATATGTAATTCAGTACAAGGATGGAGACTATTTACAAAATTTTCAGAGATTCTGGCTTATTTTTTATTTTCCTTATTCTGTTCTGTTTCCAATTATTTTTTCTCTTAGTTTGGGCTATGTTCTGAGGTTCAGGTGCCATTATGTTTCTGGAGACTATAAAGCAAGATGGACCAATGCATGACAAAGAGACTACTTCAGATATTCACGATGGAAGGTCACTGGAGGGTACCCAATGAAATGCATGCTTGTAAACCTGTGACTGTAATTTGACACATGGTTATAAGAGGTTAGAAAGTCATTTTCTCTGAATAGATTTGTCCTTGTGCACATCTTTAAGAAACAGTTTTAAGAGTAACCAAAAGACTCAGAAATCCACCTGCTCCCACAGTTAGGAGACCAACAACAACAACAACAGAAAAACAAAAAACAAAAACAAAACAGCCACAACATACATATAAGATCCATACTTATTCAGACCCCATGTGTCTCACTTCAGTTGCTGTATGTCCATGTGGACTCTGGTTAATTAATTCAGCAAACTGTGTTCTCCTAGTGTCCTCCATCCTGTCTGACTTCAATTTTTCCTCCAATCTTCCTCAGAATCCCCTAGCTCAGTGTTCAGTGTGGGGACTTTAATTTTCTACCATGGTCTTTTGTTTTGTCCTATTGCTTATTGTATCTTGGAGGCCTGCTGTTTTCTGAGGAAAAACTGAGGAGGAGTGAATTAGAGGGAGGAGGAGGTAGCAGCTGAGCAACTTGGGGTGTGTGAGCAGATTGGAGGTGAGGAAGGGAGAAGTAGAGGGAGTAGAAATGGGTTGGGATGTATTATCTCCTAGAAGAACATATTTTCAATTAAAAAATGATATAATAAATTAAAACAAACAAACAAAAACAGCAAAAAGAGATGAAAAGAAAAAGAAATGGCATTTGTGTGGTTGTTTAGAATGATCTTCCTTAAGCCTCAGAATCTTAGGCTGGGAAGTACTCTATCATTTCTATGATGATATTTCAAGTTCTTCACTTGACTGTTGATTAAGACAAAAAAAACAAAAAAACAAACAAAAAAAATCATTAAAGTTGTGTGATTGATTTCCAGAGACTCTTAGTATTTGCCAGATTAATGACTGGATACACTTATGAAATGAGAACTATGCATTTCTCATATTAAACATAGATGTAAACAACAAGCAAACAAAAAAGAATGAGCAAAAGGAATTTGCTATAAACTAAAGGCTTCTCTACAGTAAGAAAACATTGAATGTCCCTTTTTGTATGTTTTATTCATTCATATACTCAACGTTTTTAAATATTTGTTATGCATCTGGCAAGTCTCTATAGGCTGAATATAAATAAATCAATATCAATAAGATTAAAAGGTAAAATATAAAACAATCACAGACTTTATGTTTCTTGTAGAAACAATAGAGACAGATCAACACAAACCAGAAATATTCCATGGCATGTTAGATAATGATAAGTGTTATGTAGAGAAATAAGACAAGAGAATTGAAGTGATAACTAAGGGGATACTTTTATGTAAGTTTTCAAGAGAAAATGTGTGTACAAAAATGAAGTCACAACACATTCTTTCAAAACTAAGAAATTGGGCTGTTGAAATGGGTTAAGTAGTTAAGGGAATTGACTGCTCTTCCAGAGGTCCTGAGTTCAATTCCCAGCAACCATATGGTGTCTCACAACTATTCTGTAATGGGATCTGGTGCCTTTTTCTGGTGTGTCTGAAGACAGCTATAGTAAACACACACACACACACACACACACACACACACACACACACACATATATATATATATGTATAGTTTACTAAAAAATAAAACTAAGAAATCATTGCGACTTCTGCTATTTTAGGGCATGATTGGAGAGGAAAAGAGAGCTAAAGGCAGGCAGTGCGAGCATACAGGGAAAATGACTTTCTGTATAGGAGTTCTTTTATCATTTCATATAAAGTTCTGGACTCTAAAAGCAAGTGTATTGTCATTTTTTTCATTGTCTTGACCTCTTGGCTTCACCCTTGCTTTCCAAGAATTGACTCTGGAATTGCATGTATCCTTACATCTTAGAAGACATTGCATTTCTTGTTATTTAGATGTTTCCCAAGAAGAATTGACTTTATTATAGATTAAAACCAGAAAGGGAGGAAATAATGGAAAAGGTTCAGCCACTACCCATTGATTTTAATTTTATTTTGTATTATTTGCTGACTCACCAACTCTTTGTGAGGCTTCCCCATGTAACCTGCAGGTTCTTGCAAAAATCCCTTGACCATTCAAGCTAAAGTTTGACCTACTTTCACCCTACTCACTCCAGCTAAGCCTTAACTCTATGATCTGTCAGTGTAGCTAACCATTTATCCATCTTCTACGATCCTATGTCCCCCTTTATCTCATGTATTTTCAAAAGCATGAGTAGAAAACACAAACAAACAAACACAAAGAAAACCCTCTGCAGTTCTGATGCTATGCCGATTAGTTTCTTTGCTTGTGTCTTTCCAGTTATCCTTATCTCATGCATCAAATACTATTGCTTATCTTTTCAGAAAATGGTATGAACAAAGAAAGAAAATATAAAGGAAGGGGTACAAGGAGTGGTCTCTATTTAATAGACAAAAATAGAAGCTGAGATCTGTTTATTTTGATGTCACAATAATTCTTACATTCAAAGTATTTGGCATGTGCCCTATTTTACTAATGCCAAGATGCTTATCTAGGGACAGAGATGCCACTAAGGTTTCTTGATGTACTGTAGGACAGAAGGATAATTAGAATTGCATTGTGCTTGGTAAATCACTTGGAAATATGGGTCTTAATACTAGAGCTTGTCTTGGAGTTGGGTGGGTATGCATTATTTGAGTTCCAGGCCCACCTGCTATAGGTTTTATGTTTGAGAGAATGTCTTACCCTCACTGTACCTGGCCTTATTTCTCTTTTTTTTTTTTTTTTTTGGCCTGGGTATCTTATCAGAATGTTTATACTGCAAATGAGTTTTGAAAATTTTAGAAATCATGACAATGAGACAGATATTTTGTGTATCTTCTAAAGAATGACCTGGAATAATCTTACATCCTTATCTTGTAGCAGACACATTAAGCTCTAAGAAAAGCTTCATTTTGATGGCATAGATCATTTTACAATTATCATTGCCTCCTGGTAGTCATATTTGAAAGTTAAAAGCAACATATTAAGATAAATATATGTATATTGCGAATCATGAAGGAATTTTTAACCTACTTTAGGAAAAAGTGGGATTGGAAGTTTGGAAGGTAGGGAGAGAAAAATGTGTTTTTCAGTTATATTAGCTAATGGGAGAAATTCAAGAAAGGGGAGAGAGGAAATGTAAGACATTTTAAAGTGTAAGTAGAAAAAAAAAACAAAGGGAGAGAAAAAAATAAAATTGATTTCTTTTGTGATTCATAATTTAATAAGAATCTCATTACCCAAATACTCTCATCTTCAAGGATATTGTCACATGCTGTAGAAATGTTGTCATCCAGGGGATTCTTTCCATGACAGATATACGAAAAGACAGTTCTATCAGTGGGGGCGAACTCACTGAAAGGGATATTAGGACCCTTGCTCCTTCCTTCCTTCTCAGATACCTTCACTTTACACCATTAATCAATGTACTTTCTATCACAGCAATTGGAACAAGTGACCATGGTTAGAAACCTCTGAATCTAAAATTCAAAGTGCATTTTACCTCCATGCAGATTTGTTATCTGAGGAATTTGGTCACAGCCATGGAGAACTGACAGTGTCAGTGGGAAAATATTGGAACCGTTTATAATGTTTTAAAACTTCTAATAAACGTAATAATTTTAGTGTTATCAAAGCTACACATTAGAATTTTAAAAGTGAAAATATTTCTCAATAATTCTCTAAGTCAAATACAACTTTAAGAGACACACAAGAAAGGAAAAGAAAAATTACTAGTTGGTTTTCCTTGTGACTGTACTTTATGAAGTGTATGAAACTAATGGTATACAGAAAAGACTAATAACTTGTAAATAACTTGCATTCTAAAAATGCAAGAGTAGCCTGACATTTAAATATCTAGGAACCTGAACTTTATCTGAGAGAAAAAATAGAAGTTCACCCTAGGTGTTGCAAGATATATACCCCAAATTCTAAAATTTAATGATAAAATATACACACACATACACATAAGAAAGTAATAAGTGATTTATTCTCTCATAAAAAATGAATACAAATATAACCCTATTCCAATGACAATGTTAATGTCTCCAGAGCAAACTTGATAAATTAGGATTATATGCCCTCTTAGAATATTTAGATAATATCAACAGAGTGGTAGTGAACATGGTAAGTGTCTCTATAGTAGGACACTGTAGTTTCCTTTGGGTATATGCCCAGAAGTGGTACACCTAGATCTTGAGGCAGATCCTTTCTCAGCTGTACTTTTACTCATTTGCAGTTCCACTAACAATGTGGGAGGGTCCCCTTTATCCACATATTCACCAACATGAGCTGTCATTTGTCTTACTGATCTTGGCCATTCTTAATGATATAATATGACATCTAGAAATATTTTTGATCTGTATTTCCCTGATTACTAAGACAATGAGTTGATTTTAGGTGTTTTTCAGCCATATCTTTTGTCATATATTGAGAATCTGTTTAGAATTGTATACAATTTTCAAGCAGGTTGTTTGTTTTTGTCCTTTATACATATCAGATATTAGTAGTATAAGCCAGATGATTCAGCACTGTGAGGGGAAGTATACACAATACCTCTCCATAATGCAGCATCTCTATTCAGCTGATAACAATTCACACAAAAAAGTTTTTTTCCAGTGTAGTCTCACTATATCTACTGCTCCCCACCCCTTACAGCATTTCTGGAAGTTCCATGACTTGTAACTCTTTGGGCATTATTTATATTCTTTTACCTAAAGGCATGTTGAGCATATATTGTAGTTTCCAGTATTGCATTTTTAAGGGATTTGTAATTGTGTAAACATGTGTGTCCTTGAATCTATATGTGTTATTTATGCTATTTCTTTGGACTTTTTCTTTTTTAAAACATTGGTTATTTTATTTATTTATATGTCAAATGTTCTCTCCCTTCCTAGTTTTTCTCTGTAAGCTCTCCATCCCATCTATTCACTTCTTTTCCTCTATGAGGGTGCTCCCCCACTCCCCATTCCCTCTGCACCTCTCTAGTGTCTCCTTATGCTGGGGTATCAAGGCTCCACAGGACCAAGGAGTCTACCATTGATGCCGGATAAGGCAATTCCCTGCTACATGTGTAGTTGGAAGCATGGATCCCTCCATGTGTACTCTGGTTGGTGGTTTTGTCCCTGGGATCTCTGAGTGGCTATGTTCATTGCTATTTTTGTTCTTCCTATGGGGTTGCAATCCTTTTCAGCTCCTTAAGTGCTTCTGTTAACTTTCCCATTAAGGTTCCCTGGCTTAGTCTGTTGGTTGGCTGTGAGTATCTGCATCTGTATTGGACAGGTGTTGGCAGAGCCTATCAGTGAACAACTATATCAGGCTCCTGTCAGAAGACACTACTTGGCATCAGTGATAGTGTCAAGGTTTGGTGACTGCAAATGGGATAGATCCTTAGATGGGGCAGTCTCTGGATGGCCTTTTGTTCAGTGTCTGCTCCATTATTTTGTCTCTGCATTTCATTTAAACAGGGACAATTCTGAGTTATCATTTTTGAGATAGGTGGGTGGCCCCATCCGTCAACCTGGGGCCATGTTTATCTACTGGAGATGGTTCATACAATTTTTATCTCCTGTTTGTAGGGTATTTCAGCTAATATCATCCCCATTTGGCCCTGGGAACTTCCTTTAGTTTGCTTGGTCAACCCTATTCTGGTTACTTTGTTACAACTTTATTCTATTTATTTTATTATTATTTTGAGATGCCTTTTTATATTCTATGGAGAGAAAGAAACAGTGTGAGATTGAGTGGGTAGCATGTTGGGGAGAAATTAAAGGAAGGAAAATAATCAGAATATATTGAATATTCATAATCAGAATATATTGAATGAAAAAAATATTTTCAATAAAAATAAATAAATATATAAAATATATAAATGATCAGGATAAATAGCTATCTGAGTAGAATAAATATAAGCATACAAAGAACTAGAGTATTTGGGTGCTTTAAGCTTCAATACAATCATTAAATTTTTTTAAAAGATAATATTGAAGATATAACTGATTTAATAGTCAGATCATGTGGAATGCAGGAAATAATGGTTTGAATGCATAGTACCACATAAATAGCCATTGTGCACTACTTTAATCCTGTACTCCAGTGGAGATCTGGTTACACAATGAATCCAAGGCTAGCTTGGGATATATGAGACTCAGCTGTAATTATAGATAAGTCTTCAATGTGGTAAATGAGTTCAAAAGAAATAGCAAAATCACAATAGCTAATGCATTAATGTCTTATGTTGTAATTTCATAGAAAACTAGAAAGCACATTGTGAAGATTGGATTTTTTAGAAGATTACATAACGTAGTTTGGAGAATAAATATATTTAATCTAGATATAGTCATCTGGTAAGGTGCTTGACACCAAAGCTGTCAACATGATTTTGATTTCCAAGACTCACCATAGTAGGAGATAAAAAACTTCTTGAAGTAGTCCTGTGACTCCATTTGTTACCCCTAGTACATATTACACAATAAATAATTAAAGGGCATGTCAGGAAAGAATAGAGAAAAATAGCAAAAAGTTACTTCCTATAGTAAAATGATGAGCCTAATTCCTTACAACTGTATAATCTTCCCTTGACAATAGTATGCTAATTTATAACTACTTACAAGGCAATGATGACATTTAGCTGAATATAAAATTTATAAGTTAGTTAGAAGTATTATACATCAAATATAAAGATGTTGAAAGCTTCAAAATAAAATATATTCCACACAAATATGGACCTTAAAGGACACAGAGAATTGAAATTAATCAAAACCTAGCAAAATAACTAATAGTTAAGAACAAATGCTAAGCATGAAATAACCAATATTATATCTTCCAAAAGTGACCATCAGTTTAGATTTTCTTGGCATTGAAAAGATAATGATATAGCACAATGATCAACTTTAGTCCAAAGACTGTTGACAAATTACATATAATGAACAAATTGCCTTTAAAAAGGCAACATCAAACATGTCAAAAATTTAGAAACTCTGAATAGTCTATTATCTATTAAAGAAGTGAAGTCTATAATTAAAACTTCATAAAGTTCTTATGATGTACAAAGGACTTTCATGATTATATCTTCCAAACTTTTAAGAAAGAAGTAATATGATATACATTTCAGTTCTTTCAAAGAAAGAACACACATACTGTTAATTTTTAGGAAGCAAATATAATATTAATTCAAAACCTGATGGTAACAAACAACAAGAAAATTATGAACTGATTTCTATTTTGAAAATTAATCTATAAGAAATAGGTTTAATTAATCCCAGATGTATCCAAGGATTAATCATAAAAAAGGAAATCTTAAATCAAAGAGTAGGAGATATTTGATACTAAGAAATGCAATGATTTCACTAATTTGATTTATCTTATGGAATAACAATAAATCTCACAGATACTCAAGAATATTGAAAGGTACTGAGGCTTCTTAAGATGAGAAATTGGAAGTCCAAGAACCAAGGTGTTCATAGGTCTTGTTCCTTTTATCCATCTTGTCTTTTCTTTGTACTTTTATATATCTTTCTAAAAGGTACTTCTTAAAAATACTATAATATTTTATATATCCAATACTCCAAAGCATGAATTGCGTTAGTTTAAGATATATTTTAAGATGATGCTGTATACACCAACAATGGAAGAATCATGCCTGATATATGAATACAATATTACCGTAGTCATACATAAACAAAGAGGGCAGTACTATCTCTTGATAATATGTTTGTTTGGTTAGTTAGTTTGGTTTGAGGGGCTCCATTACAATCCTAAGCAAAACAAGCTTACTTGATAAATAAAAGAGGGATTCTTAATATTTAATAAGAAAGTAACTATAGCTGCCATATGTAGGTGTACTTTTATTTCATCTTCTTCAGATTTATGTTTGAGAAACAGCTGATTCAGTCATATTCCAGTCATTCAACAGACCAAATAGTAAGGAGAGTAACTACTCTTCTCTTTGGTGTTGACCTCTCCTGGTAGACTTATAATAGTAGTGTCCAATATTAAGGGAACTTTTCATTTTTAGATCAATAAAGTGCTTGCATAGTTCCATTGCTGAATACTTCAGTTCTCTCTAACTATTCCTCCCATGCTTTCAATGTAATCCTCAAGGTATTTTAACTTCAACAGGTCATGAGTTCTTTGGATGTTGTTGATTCTACTGCTTTTGGAAAGTCATTTATATTTTGCATACAGCTTTACATTAATTAATAATTTTATTTATATCCTTATTTATTTTACTTTTCCAATCTACTTAAATGGTCTGTTGTATGGACTCTATCTGTGTCTTCCAAATCTGGCCAGAATAATAGCTTACCACATCATTACTCTGGTACCTAAACACACACACACAAACCTGTAGTATCTTTAGTAGTCATTATTTAAAAGCTATTTTCTGTGTGTTTGCCCACTTATCAATAGTAGATAATGATCAAGAAAGGATGAAAATAATTAAAACTTTTAGGTTAAGAAGATTATACATCAGTATTACAGTGAGATAAGAAATACTGGTCTTGTCAGGTTTGGTGTTACTTTCCTTTTAACTGAGCAGGCAGCCATGTGATAGAGATTGATGAAATGTGATAGAGATCAAAGAAATTTTTATCTAGGACAATACCAGTTAAAGACCCCGATAAGGGAAAGGGACATTGTGATAGGTCTAAATCTTGACATAAATTTAGGCTATCTAAGTGAATATTTATGATGAATATATAAACAAAAATTAATCCTTTTAGCATAATTAAGAAAAAAAGTTTTGATAAAGACAGTATTTCTTAAGTTTTCAAAGCACTCTAGAAATATTGAGCAATATTTCAGTTCTACTCCTTTGGGAATTAATATATTTAAAGATATTTACAAGTAGTTCCAAAATTGTGCTATAACAGAATAGAATGATAATCTGTAGAGATGTGAGTATTTTTAAAAATTGCTGAGTTAACTATTAACATATTCCAGGGCATTTGGGATAATAGGGCCACACCAAATTTCTTTAATTTATTGGAAATAACGATGAAACTATTTATCCTAACTAGCTCAAAGAAAGATTGATCATAGAATCTAAATGAGCTACATAAAATTTCTGCCACTGCTTCAGGGCATGATGCAGATGGAAGATACAGTCATTTCTTTCCCATCCTCTTTACTAGAAAGAAGTACATTCTACATTAAATGTCATTACTATATTGAAGATTTTCTTACAAGGAGATTACATTCAGGATTGTGAGTTTTCATATGCAGATTAAAATCTAAATAGAATAGAGCTTGCTTTAAAATGTATATGCCTTTCCCTCTTTCCCAACCCTTGTTTCAGCACTATCTAAGGTTTAGTCCTGGAAGTTGTTCATTTTAAGTTTACCAAATCACATCTGATTTTTTTATTTTTTTACCTGTCTGACTTTGCTCGACCCTTTCAAAATTTGACAGATATACAGATATATATATATATATATATATATATATATATATATATATATATATATATATATGCCAGAAGCCAATTTTGCTGAAGTAGTTTGATAGGAAATTGTTTATAAAGGATGGTAGCATTGCATTCTGCAGTGTTTTCTTGAAGGGGAATGATCTGGCTCTTAGGTTATTTCTAAGAGGCTGGCCATAGAGCTGCATCTGTAGATTAGAGAAAGACTTTTTGTTCTGTAACCACCATCTGCTTTGTCATTGGAAAACAAGATGAAGATACAGTGCAAAGAAAGCATACATTACATCACCTCTCAGTATTTTTCATTC
The DNA here is from genome assembly GCA_019843965.1 of Rhynchomys soricoides. Classification (NCBI taxonomy): domain Eukaryota; kingdom Metazoa; phylum Chordata; class Mammalia; order Rodentia; family Muridae; genus Rhynchomys; species Rhynchomys soricoides. The sequence continues at coordinate 16,409,269 of JADRCH010000014.1, read as the reverse complement.
TAGACAGAAAAAAGAGCTCCCAATGAACACTATTCTGTCCTTGAAGGAGATGGGAAGCAAAAATGGAGGTAAAAGAAGAGAAACAAGAATGATAACAGAGGCTTTAACATTTGGTCTGTATCACATGTTATATAGCTGTTAGAATATTCACTTTTAGAGTAATCTGCTGAAAATTTTATACAGTTAATTTTGACTCTTAAAAAGAGTAACATGAATACCACTTGTTTATGATGTAGTCCTTTAAAACTTAAGGAGGCTTGTTAGCACTGCTTTCATTGTGTCCCATAAGTTTGGGTATGTGGAACCTTCCTTTTCATTAAATTCTAGAAAGTCTTAATTTCTTTCTTTCTTTCTCTCTTTCTTTCTTTCTCTCTTTCTCTCTTTCTCTCTTTCTTTCTTTCTTTCTTTCTTTCTTCTTTGTTCCTTGACCAAGTTATTATTGAGTAGAGCATTGTTAAGCTTCCACGTGTATGTGGGCTTTCTGCTGTTTTTGTTGCAGTTGAAGACCAGCCTTAATTCGTAGTGATCTGACAGGAGACATGAGATTATTTCAATCTTCTTATATCTGTTGAGGTTTGATTTGTGACTGATTATATGGTCAATTTTGGAGAAAGTACCATGAGGTATATTGTTTTTATTTAGGATGAAATGTTCTATAGACATCTGTTAAATCCATTTGGTCTATAACTTCCGTTAGTTTCACTGTGTCTCTGTTTAGTTTGTGTTTTCATGATCTATCCATTGATAATAGTGGGGTATTCAAGTTTCCCACTATTATTGTGTGAGGTGCAGTGTGTGATTTGAGCTTTCATAAAGTTTCTTTTATGAATGTTTGTGCCCTTGCATTTGGAGAATAGATGTTCAAAATTGAGAGTTCTTCTTAGTAGATTTTTTCCTTTTATGAGTATGAAATGTCCTTCCTTAACTTTTTTGATGACTTTTAGTTGAAAGTCTATTTTATCCAATATTAGAATGGCTACTCCAGCTTGTTTCTTGTGACCATTTACTTAGAAAATTGTTTTCCAGCCCTTTACTTTGAGGTACTATTTTTCTTTGACACTGAGATATGTTTCCTGTATGCCACAAAATCCTGGGTCCTGTTTATGTGTCCAGTCTGTTATTCTATGTCTTTTTATTGGGGAATTAAGTCCATTGATGTTAAGAGATATTAAGGAATAGCAATTGTAGCTAAACCCAGATGTTATTGTGGATGCTGGGAAATGCTAGCTGATGGAAGCATGATAAGCTATATCCTGAGAGGTTCAGGCAGAGCTTGACAAATACAGAGGTGGATGCTTTCAGCCAACCGTTGGACTGAATGTGGGGTCTTCAATGTGCGGTCCTGGATGGAGGAGTGGGAGAAGGGACTGAAGGAGCTGAGGAGGTTTGCAGCCCAATGGAGGGAGCAACAGTGTCAACTGGCCATACCCCCCTCCCCAGAGCTCCCAGAGAATAAACAACCAACCAAAGAATACACATCGAGGGACCTATGGTGCTGGCCACATATGTGGCAGAGGAGGGCTTTGTTGGTTATCAGTGGGAGGAGAGGCCCTTGAGCCTGTGGCTGTTAGCTGCCCCAGTGCAGGGGAATGCTAGAAAAGGAAGATGGGAGTGGGTGTGTAGGTGGGGGAGTACCTTTATAGAAGCAGTGGAAGGGGGTATGAGAGAAAGGGGTTCCGAAGGGGAAACCTAGAAGGGGAAAAACATTTTAAATGTAAATAAAGTAAATATCAGAAAAAAAAAAGACCCATAAGGAGGCCATAGTATGAGATATCACATGAATATTGAATGACTCTTAGGGTATAGTACTATTTTCATAAGACGTTAAGAATTTCATTAATTTTATTTATCTTTTTAATATGTTTTTATTATATAACCTCACCTTTCTCCAGAAACTCCCATCTACGTACTCCCTCAACTCCTTGCTATGCCTCAATTTTTTTTTTTTAAGATTATGGTTGCTTTGTGTGTATGTGTGTGTGTGTGTATGTGTGTGTGTGTGTGTGTGTGTGTGTGTGTTTGAGAGAGAGAGAGAGAGAGAATGTGTGTGTTTGTGAATGTACACACACGTGCACACAGATATACAGACACACACACATACACACACACAAACACACAAATGACAGAAATCTACAATCTAACACAATGTAGAGATCAGTAGATCATGTAGAGCCAAACCCAAAGTGCACAACTATATCACAACTCCGGCATCTATGGCTCAGCGAATATCATCAAAAGGTGGTTAGAAACATTGTTAGAGACCTTTCTAGTAGGAATCTCAGCTAGGTTCACCCCCATAGACTCCCCATAGCTACCCTCACACCAGGTATCCAGCTAGTCCCAGAGATTCCCTGTATATTTCCTTTCTCACTTTCAGTGCTCTCCCATTCCCCTTCCCACACATGATCTCCAGAACTGTTTCCCTTCTCACACCCTTGTCCACCTACTTCCCTCTCTCCATCTACCTCTGATGACTATTTTGTTTCCCTTTCTGAAAGACATTCACACGTCCTCCAGTGGGAGCTCCTTACTACCCAATTCCTCTTGTTCTGTGTGTTGCAGCATGGTTATCTTGTACTTTTTGGCTAATGTCCACTTGTAAGTGATTACATACCATATGTATCTTTATGGGTCTAGGTTACCTCATTTAAGATGATATTCTGGAGTTGTATCCGTTTGCCTGGAAACTTCATGATGTTTTTGCTTTTAATAACTGAATAATATTCCATTGTTTAGATGTACCACATTTTCTTTATCCGTTATTCAGTTTAGGAGCTTCTCAGTCATTGTCAGTTTCTGGCTATTATGAATAAAGTGTTATTGTCACCACCTATAGCCAGACTTCCAGTGGAGGGAGAGGGACATCAACTCATCCACAAAGCCTTCAACCCCAAATTTGTCTTGCCAATAATAAGATGCACAGAGATAAAAGTAGAGCAAATGCTGAGGGAATAGCAAACCAATGGCTGCCCCAGCTTGAGACCAATCCAGTGTGAGAAATCCAATCTCTGACACTATTAATGATACTGTGCTATGCTTGTGGTCAGGAGTCAACTCTAACTGTCTCCTGAGAGGCTTCATCTAGCAGCAGATGGAAACAGAGGCACAAACCAACAGCCAAACATCAGGCAGAACTGGGGAGTACTTTGGAAGAATGGGGGATAGAATTGAGTAAGCTTGAGAGATCAAGGATACCACAAGAAGACCTACAATGTCAACTAACCTGGGCCAATGGGGGCTCAACGAAACTAACCTACCAACCAAAGAACATGCTCAGGATGGCACTAGACCCTCTACACATTTGTAGCAGATATTCAGCATGAGTTCATGTGTTTCCATAACAATTGGAGCAGTTGCTGTGTTTGACTCTGTTGTCTGCCTTTGGATCCCTTTTCCTGACATGGACTTCCTTATTGGTCCTCAGTGGGAGAGGATGTGCCTAGTTCTGATGGGACTAGATGTCCCAAGGTGGAATGGTGCCATAAGATGAACTCCATCTTCTCTCAGAAAGGTAGGGGTTAATGGGGTGAGGAGAAATTTGAAAGATGGGTCTGAAAGCAGAGGAAGAGGGACGTGATCGGGATGTAAAGTGAATAAAACAAATTACTGAGGTATAAAGATTTTAGGAGCCATTATACTAGAAAGTTTGCAGTGATAGTGTCTTTCCTAGAAATGGCTACATAAACAAGACAGAAACAATATTAATACAAAATGGACAGGTTAATATATAAGGAGGGAAATTATCTGGGGTTCCTCCCCTAGATAGAAAACCACAATAATTTAAAAAGGAATTAGCCTTTAAATATGTAATGTCTATCTGCATAATTTATAAGTATTAATTTTCAGGCAAGATAAAGTACTTGATTACTTTTCTATTCCTATGATAAGATAGTATGAGAAAGGTGACTTATAGAAGTTATTGGCAGATAACCATGTCAAAGGGTTAGAGTACATGACAATTATGGCTGGAACATGACAGCCTTGGAAGAATAGTTGAGATCTTACATCTTGATCCACAAACCTGACGCAGAGACAGCTAACTTAGAAAGGTGTGGACTTTTGGAACCTCAAAGATCCCCCACAGTGAAATTCCTCCTCCAGGAAGGCTACAAATCCTAATCCTTGCAAGCAGTTCCACCCAGTAGAAACAAGTTATTTAAATATGTGAGCCTCTGGAGACCACTGTCACTCACAAACATAGCACATAATCTATGACAAATCTCACTCATAGGAGCACAAACTCAATATGTAACTACCACTCAAAAAAGAAATCTTACAATACTCTTTCTACAACAAGGCCAAATATACCATATTTAAAAATAAAATATACTATAACAACATATTTAAATATCACATTCATATAATAACATATGATAATATATGTATGTGGGTGAAAAAACAATCTATGAAAAATGGGATTCAGAACAGAGAATTTTGAATATAAATGAATGTTTTCCATTTTATAAGCTGGGTTTGATCCTTAGTATTAAAAAAAGTCACTTAATGCATCAAAAAAACATAACAATCGCACAGTTGAGCAATGTTTTCATATAAAACTCAAAAGTTGTCAAGAATTTTTTTTTTTTTTTTTTTTTGGCTAATACAATCTTACTGTTATTTGTTACTCTATCTGTGAGTGCCGAGTGCCTGGATATCGCTGTTGTGTACCAACAAATGTCTGTTCTTACTGATGTTTTACCCAGCAGGGACCATTATAGCTTTAGCTCCAGATTGCAGATCAAATCTACTGAGCATATGGCATTTTGGAAATGAATGTGAACCACTCTGCTTGCTTTCCTTATGAGAAGCTTGCATTTGAGTTTTCGCTGTGAAGTAAAGATGTCTCTGTAACTATGAGCTGGTTATTAATGATGATTCTGGGCACAGAAAACATTTTGTAAATCACTGATTAAAAATTTGAATCTGATCCTACCTAAATGTAATATGTAAAGAAAGAATGGACATTTCCGTGTAGAAAAATGAAAGGAAGGGATTGAAGATAGGGGAAGTAAAGTTAACTAAACCTAAAAATGCATAAAAATCCTTCATGAAAACTTAGTATTTTTAATGTAACACATACATACACATGAGAAAAAGAGAGAGAGAGGGAGAGAGAGAGATATATTCTATGAGAGAGAACCATGGATATATGGATAATACTTTTCCTGAATGCCAATAATTAATAAGCAAAAGTTGATCATTTGGTTTGAGAGGCATGCTTATGACTTATTGGTTCAGGAGCCCTCCAAAGGCTTCCTAAAAGAGTACAGGTTCTTGCCATCTTCTTAACTGACCATGAGAAATAAATGATAAGACCCTGGTTTTCAAGCCACTACATTGGCTCAGTTGCAACATGTAAAGAACTCAAGCTGAATGTGAGCTTAAAATGTAGTGTGTGTGTGTGCACATGCATGCGCGCCCATGTGTATATTTGTGTGTGTGGAAATGCATGTGTGTGTGTGTGTGTGTGTGTGTGTGTGTGTGTTTGTGTGTCTGCATAGGTGTCAGTTTGCCTAGAACTGGAATTATAGAACTGAGCTTCCTAATGTGGGTACTGGAAACCAGTCTTGGATCCTCTGCAAGGATAGCAAGTACTCTGAACCACCAAGTAATTGTTCCTTCCTCCAGATGATTTTCATCATGCCATAAGATTCAAACTGCTGGGATATAAGGCATGTAAGGTCTTACACATTTGAAAACTTGATTATCTATAATATTATCAATCTGTGAGGCATGCTATGGCCACTGGTGTCATAGTGGCATGACTATTATGAAAGTAAAAACCATTTTGATAAGATTTGAAGCCTACTGTGAAAAAGGGAATTCATATCCAGTACTGTCAATAAATTAAAAAATCTCATGGCTAAAGAGCTATTGAGCTCTTGGGTCAATTTCAATATGCCTATTTATCTAAATGGACATTATGCCAAGTTGTTTGTCTAAATGTTTATGCTGACAAAGATGTGGTACTCTCGGCTTTAATCAGAGAATCCTGCCTTTATAATAATAGTAGCATATTCAGAGACCCATGATTATTTAAGGTGCTGAGAATGATGTCAGCCTTGACCAGAAAACTTAAACCATATCTTCAAAGATTCAGAAAAGCTACAGAAAGATATCAGAATAATGTTAAAACAGGAAGACTAGGAGAAAGAATGTGAAATATTTACCGCTTGGATGGCACATTTAATATAGTAATAGCATCACAGTACCTGTGGCTGCCTGAAATGTACAAATACAAGTCTGAGTTTATCAATAGTAAACTGGGGATCAAGGAGGAGATTATCAGGCCCTACTCTTCCCTGTTAAATTCTTGGCAACTGATGGATTAGAGGGAGGGAAAGTCATTGTCTTCAGCTACATATCCTCTAAGATACCGATAAGGGTCTAGTAAATATTTTCAATTCTATGGGAATGATGATATTCATTAAGGTCAGTGGGCATTGAGAAATAAGAAAGAAATGAAAGCCACAAGCCCAGGAATGTTATGTATTTGGAAAGAAGACAAGTAGAAAGGAAAAGGGAATTATTAGAGGGGTGGGGGTTAGGGTAAAATCTGAATGTGGGTTAACATACATGAGGTTGTAAAAAACAGATTGAAAAGAGCTTTAAAATTTATTCTGGATCATATAATTCCATGAAATAATTTAGAAAAAAAACTGTTGTGTTGCTCTTTTTTTCCTATGAAGTCTCTTGGGGTTTTCTTTATGTTTGCACACAGAAAAGATGAAAGAAGAAAAGACACTGAGTCTAGTAAGATAACAGTGCCAAGCAGACCTCTCCACGTACTGGTTCTTTCATCATCAGCTCAGCCTCACCACATTAAACTAGAATTCATGAATCATTTTACTGTCCAAGGCATCTTACACTGAGAAGTCCATTTCTGCTTAGTGCATACAGCATAAAATCTCACTGCTGAAGCAAGGACTATTGACCAGTCTAAAACAAAAGTTTAGCTTCTGCACCTCATCACTCCATGCTGCTGCCAAGAATATCTTCTTTATGTCACTCTCAACTGCAAGAACAAAACTTTTCATTCATTTGCCTAAGGCATCAACATGAGCAGCAAGTCAGTCATAATGTCTATAGAAGCAATTTAACTTCGCTTATTGTCTTCATTTTTAGGGATGCCATAACAAAGTATTATGAGCTAAATAGATTGAAGCCACAGAAATTTTCTCTTTCAAAGTTCTGGATATATCACAACAATTTCTCTCTCTCTCTCTCTCTCTCTCTCTCTCTCTCCCTCTCTCTTTCTTTCTCTCTCTCTCTCTCTTTGCATTCAAGTTGCTTTTATCTTATAATGACAACAGCTATAAGATTAGTTTTCAGCCTTGTTCATTATGACATGTATTGACCTGACTGCTTCTATACCCTACTTTAAAATAAAGAATACTAGAGCTACAGCGATGATTTTGTAGGTACGAATGGTGTCTGTGTAGGCTTGTAGACTTAAGTTCAGATACACAGCACTCAGAAAAAATAAGTGGTGCCATGCATGCCGGTAACCACAGTGTGGATTTAGGATACAGAGACTCAGAGACTATCAGCATAGTGGGAGAATGACAAGTTTAAGGTAGAGGGAGATAAGAAAGTCCAGAATGAGTGTACTCCTCTGTGTTTTGACATAATTTCACAGTACAAGAAGATGGAAGGATTTCTTCAAAGATTATCAAAGATTCCAAGACCAACTCATGAGAGGTTGGAAAAGCATTTACACACATGTGACAGACTCAAGTAAATGGCAAAGCTTTTCTCCAGAGTTACTGTGGGTGGCAATATTCCATAGATTGGATCCTGAACTATATAAATGAAGAATAGAATCGAACAGCAGTACATTCATTTATCAGTCTGCTTCTTGCTTACAAATGTGATCTAATTAGCTTCTTCAAGCTAGTGCTGTCTTAATTTTACACAATGAGGACCTGTGAGCCACAGTATTCCCTTTCCCTCTGGAAGGTGGTTTTTCCTGAATATTTTATTTCAGCAATAAAAAAAAAAAAAAAAGAAATTTAAATGCTGTGTACTTTGAGATGCCAACTTCTGAATTTTAGAACTTAGTATTTATATGTAGGCTTTCCAAATTGGTTTTGAGTTAATTTCTTGAAGAATGTAGCTGTCTCGATCCATGATATTAATTTTTGTATGGATGTCTAAATTTAGCAGCATAGTTTCTTGAAAATTGCCCTTTCTCCATCATCTGCCATTTGGCCAAATAAATAGGTAAGTGTTCACGTAGGTCATTTATAATCCCAATTGTGTAACATTTTTGTATTTGTCTTTCCTTTATAAACACTATTCTGAATTGATACTAGCTGCATAAAATGTCTTAATATGGGTAATTTTATTTTTCCTCTTTTGTTTGATTTTAAAATATATTGGTTTTCTGGGTCTTCTACCACTGTAAGCATATATAATTTAATTTCTTGATAGCCACAATATTTAATTATATTTTAATTACTATTGCATTGAATCTATAATTTCACTTGGAAATCTTGTATTCTGAAATACAGTTTTGATAACCATAAATGTTGAATGCTCATTAATTTGATATTTTTCTTCCATTGCATTTTGTATTTCCTCAAAGGTGTCTTGTATGTGTTTTGTTAAGGTTTTACCCATAGTTTTTTATAATCTTTGGATTTCATAGTAGTTGCATTTCTGTTTTAATTTAAAATTTCACATTCTTTTCTTGATATATAGGAAAGTGATTCAAATTTTGCATATTCCTCTTATTCTACAATGCTGATCACTTAGGTTAAATGGACTTTTTTTTTTTGATATTTTTATATTGTTGGCCATATCTCATAGAGAAACAATACATACTTTTATCTACCTTAACCTATATATTTTCTCCTTCTTCTCATTCTTCTCCTCCTCCTCCTCCTTCTCTTCCTCCTCCTTCTCTTCCTCCTCCTTCTCCTCTTTCTTCTTCTTCTTCTTCTTCTTCTTCTTCTTCTTCTTCTTCTTCTT
>JADRCH010000014.1:15551972-15716845 GCA_019843965.1 Rhynchomys soricoides | reverse complement strand
GCCTTGAATGGCTGAGCTATCTCCATCTTTCCATCCCTCTGTTGTATTCTACAGATCATGTTCAAGCTCTTTTAAAAGTTTTATGGAGAATGTATAAAAAATATGGTACATCTAGACAATGCAATACTATTCTGCTACTGAAGTCAGACATTATGAAATTTGCAGACAAATGGATGGAACTAGAGATTATCATCCTCAGTCAAGTAATGCAGACCCAGAAAGACATGGATGGTATGTATTCACTTATAAGTAAACATTAACCATAAAGTTACATATTGCAATCTACAGATCCAAAGAAACTGAGTAATAAGGAGGGCCAAAAGAAGGATGCCTGAATATCACTAAGAGGAGGAAAAAAACTAATCATAAGAGGATGGCTAGGTGAAGGAGGGAATGAGGAGGGGAACTAGGATGGGGATCAGATGGGAGGAAAGGATAGGCTGGAGAAGGCTGGAAACGAGAATGGAAATCATCACAAGTATCTGTGGAACTAGCTGGAGACCTAGGACAAGAGAGGCTCCTGGGAGTCTATGGGGATGATCACAGATGAGATTCATTATGGGGTGTGGGGGGATATAAAGACTGAAATGGCCACCTCCTCTAGCCAGGAAGAACTTACAGTGGAGAAAGGGACATTAGCACATTTACAAAACCTTCAACCCAAAATTTCTCCTTGTCCTGCCTACAAGAGATACAGGGATAAAGATGGAGCAGAGACTGAGGAAACAGCCAGCCAAAGACTGGCCTAACTTGAGACACATCCCATGTAAAAGAGACAACTCGTGACATTATTAATGATACTCTGTTATGGTTTCAAAAAGGAATATAGCATAGCTGCCTTCTAAGAAGCTCTATCCAGCAGGGGATGGAAACCTGGAGAAACCCACAGCCATATATCAGGTGGAGTTCAGGGAGAATTATGGAAGAGTTGGGGATAGAAGTGAGTGGGAAGTACTCCACAAGGAAGGACACCACCACAGGAAGATTTATTGAGTCACTGGGCACAAGGAGGCTAATAGAGACTGAACAACAACCAAAAAACATACATGGGCAGTACCTATACCCTCTACACATTTGGAGTAGATGTGCTGCTTGGTCTTCATGCAGGTCTCCTAACAACTGTAGCAGGGGCCGTCTCTGACTCTATTGCCTGCTATTGAATCTCTTCCTCTAATTGGACTGCCTGGTTGGGCCTCAGTGACAGAGAAGGTACTTATTCTTTCTGGGACTAGATGTCCCAGGGAAGGGTGGTACCCCAAAGGATCTTCCCCTTCTCTGAGAAGAAGCTGAGGGATAATGGGGGCAGAGCTTTGTAAGAGTGTAACTGGGAGGAGAGGAGGGAAAGGGGCTGTGATCAGGGTATAAAATGAATAAATACATTATATATATGGAAATTATTTTTGTTCTCTACTTTGAAGGAAAGTGTATTTATTAACTTTTAAGTAATATTTAGAGAAAAATAACATGTGTCAGCTATCTTGAAAATTTAAAAATCCATAATTCTTTGAAACTCACATTATCTTTGGTATTTTTTCTTCACACAACAGCATTTAATGTTTAATATAAAATAAAACATCATTTTATTATGTGTTTTATTTAATTCAATTTTATGTTGGTTTAGTTTCTTGTATTTCAGACTCATAATTCTGTTTATCATCATTTGACTCTACTGGAAATGAAACATACTTAAGTTAATCTGAGACATCTAAGGAGACACTACATATTACATATTTGCTTTCAGTAAATTTGAGTGATGAAATATATTATGTTGTACAAATTAGATTATTTTAAGATAAACTTGAAAATTACTTATAACTGCTAACTTTTAAGATTTGAGGATTAGGGGCCTGAAGAAATGGCTCAGCACTCAAGATTGTGTAGTGTTCTTGCAGAGAACCTAAGCTTAGTTTCAAGCACTCTGATCTGTCAGCTCATAACACAATAATTCCAGTTGAGAATTTGCTGCCTTCTTCTGACTTCTGAGCATGTGTGAGTACACACACATGCATGCATGCACACACTCACACACATACACACACACACACACTCAATTAAAATATACATGATAAAAACTACTTCGCTGTTAAAGATAATGTTTCATTCACATGTTAGGAGATAGCAGGTCAAAAATAGTTAAGAGAGAGCTGGGTCTAGGAGGTCCTTCATAGGCTAGGAACACGGAAGTCCTGAGGATTTTGCCACACAAGGAACATCAAGTGTGCTAGCATTGCATTATGGTCCAGTGAAGCGAAAATTTTCAAGACTGCAGTTATGAAGGTGAAGTGAATTCCACATTCTAGAATTTTCTGTGTCTTTGGGTTAGAATCAGGATGTATTTTCAGAGAGTACACAGTCAAGGGGAAGTCAAGATCAGTAGTTAAGTACCAGAAACTGCACTGAGGCCAAAATCTATCATATAGTCATTGTCAGGGGTGAACAGACATGCCATTGGCCAGCATGCTTAGATCTAATGCCTGAGCATAAGCCACTCATTTTTTTTTAATATTCCTTCACTATATTGAATTTCTTTTCTCACTGTTCTCATGTAAGCCATCTCTGTTCTATCCTCCCTCCTAAGGTATTACTTGCCAAATACTAATAGGCATTTCAATTTATCATTAATGAATATGTTAGAATTCATTTTCATTCTCTCAGAGTGATGGTTCATATCCCTGCCAAGTCAGCAAGGAAAACTTTCATGTGTAATTCCTGTTACAATTAAAAACTTCACTTTGTGTCTCAAGAATCTCTCTTCCCTATACAGTAAACTAGCTTTCAATTTTGTCAATGTGCCTGAATTAATCAAAGCAGGCAAAGAATGAAGCCCTTAGAATTAAACTCCCTGATCATATACTTTGCAGCAGTTTGCGGGCTCGTTTTAGTCCTATGTACCACTCTGAACTCTCAAGTACAAAACAAATCACATTTTTTTCCAACATTCAAGAAGTTTTAAACTAATATATTAATTATCTATTGTAAGCCTTAGTACACAAGAACTGCAGAGATCTTAGAAATTTGATTTTTTTTCCTTTCACTTTAACAATATTACAAAAAGCTAAATCACCTGGAACATTATTTACATTTTTTAAATAGGATCTAATAGACAATTTTCAGGAAAACTGCTTATTTTTGATAAGATTTGTTCATAATTTAGTTCTTTAAATAATAAGAGTATGATTTATAGCTTAAAGACTGGCACAGAAGAAACTAAATAAAAACTTAGTGATAGGCCGGGCAGTGGTGGTGCACGCCTTTAATCCCAGCACTCGGGAGGCAGAGGCAGGTGGATTTCTGAGTTCGAGGCCAGCTTGGTCTACAGAGTGAGTTCCAGGATAGCCAGAGCTACACAGAGAAACCCTGTCTCAAAAAACCAAAAAAAAAAAAAAAAAAAAAACCAAAAAAACTTAGTGATAATAACATTAGTGATGGTATAACAATATTGTAGTGGTTTAGCTCTTAAATGTCCTCCATAAGTATATATATTAGCTTTTAATTCCTAGCTAGTGGCACAATTTTATGGTTATGAGTGAAACTTTAGGAAGTAGCATTTAGTTGGAGGAAGTAAGTCACCAGGAGCATGCCTTTGGTCCACAGACTCATTCTCTTTGCTTCTTTTTCTCTCTCCCTCCTTACCCTTCTCTCCTCTTCCTTTCATCTTGTCCCTCTGTCTTTTTCTCCATCCCTCCTCTCCATCTCCATCTTTTCCTGCTTTCAAAAAACCACCACTGTCATACCTTCTTGCTTACATGATGAACTATTTTATTATTGACCCAGAAACAAAGAACTAAGTAACCATGAACTAAGTGAAGCATTTGATACTGTGAGCCAAAATAAATACCCCCTTATTTTAAGTTACCTTCAAGGTATTTTCTCAAGTGTTGTGTCAGGTCAACAGATGTCCATTATAATTAACGCAGTAATTAGAGTTACATAATTGCCATTTTTGTGTAACAGGAAAAGTTTTACCATACCAAGTCACTAATGAAAGTTATGAGAAGAGCACCTTAGTAATTAGCAGTATATTTGACATTAACAACATCTCACTGATCACTGAATAAGTCCCTAGAGCAATGGTTATCAGCCTTCAATAGTGTCATTCTTTTGCAGTTACTCATGTTTTGGTCATCCCCAACCATAATTTCATTGCTACTTCATAACTGCAATTTTGCTACTGTTATGAATTGAAATGTAAATACTTTATATACAGGATATACAACATGTGACCCCCCCATGGTAGTTGTGACACACAGACTGAGAACCACTGCCCTAGAATATGTTCCCCCAGAGGAATGTGTGCTTAAATTTTATAAGCAGCATTCTCTAAGTAAACATTTAAAAATGAAATGTATCATAATATTACATTAAAATGCTATATTTGAAAGAAAGAATATTTTGGATACATAAATACTGTAAATTAAGAATGATAAAATTGTAGCTTATTGACACCTGTTTAGGAAGCAATGTATTTTACTTTTAAAGTTTTCTGGTGCATCCTGTATCACAGCATATATATATATATATATATATATATATATATATATAGCCAATGAGGACCATCATTAAACCCCTTGTTCCTTTTAACAGATTTCTGTATATGTCCTCATAAAAAAATAAACCAAACTATGGGGATGAACTACCTGAAAGAAAGATCACAGGTATTTAGTACATAAGACTATAGAAAAATGTGTTCCCTATTTCACAGAGTTCATGGAACTGGCGATACACCCCAGAAAACAAGCTGTAGCAGCTATCAGTAGAATTCAATGAAGAGGAAAGCTTAGTTGCTGTGGATAAATGTGGAACAGGTGCTGGGGTTAAGGTAAGTGTAACATCCTGCATTGACCCATGCAATCTTTTAATTACTGAGACTGCTACCTTTGTTGTAAGCTCTTCTATTAAGTTTGATGTTTCTTGGTTTAATTGTCTTTTATACAGTTGAGTTTCTGTGCTGGATGATGGTCAATCTGTAATGGAAGTACATAAACCAGCTTTTATTATGATTCCTGTAAATTTATCTGAACTCTAGTAGTCTAAAAAAAAAAAAGGCATACCAATACTGGAAGAATTAGACCATGCTCTGGCAAGGAGCAAACATATGGGTGGGGTGATCATGGCTAGTGTTGTTGCTCTCTATAACACTTATAGTCAGTGCTGCTACTTCAGCATTAGCTTTAACACAAGAGATACAAACAGCTAGTTTTGTTAATCATCTTGCTGAAAATATAACCAATGCCAGCATCCAAGAGAACTTAGGCTCTTCCTCTTGCCTTCTTGCTCCTGCTCTGTCCCCTTCCCCCTTCGCCCTCTCTCAGAATTCCCCTCCTCTCTCTCTCCCTCTCTCTCTCTCTCTCTGCCTTTCTTTGCCTCTACTACCCCCTCAACTTCCCTCCCCATGCTCTGAATAAACTCTCTATTCTATACTAAACAACAACAACAACAAAAGGACTTAGGATTTAGGGCAGATCATGTGAGATAAGGTACAAGGATTGAAAGTCAGAAGCAATTTGAATGTCATGCTTGATATCTATGGATTTGTATAACTCCAAAAATGTATAATGACTGTTGGCATAATTGGACCAGAGTAACAAAGGCACTTTCTAGGTATATGGCATAATAATAATATTTATTTAGATTTCTTAGCCCTGCACAAAGAAGTTATAAGTTCAAAAAATGCAAAGCTTTTGTCTATTGACACTCCTAGCTTTGCAAATGATATTCTAAAAAAGTTACAAGCTGTTTTTCCTCCATGCTTCACATTTACATCTTTTATTGGGCATGGCAGGACATGACCTTTTGATCCTTTTTGTGGCATATCTATTACCTTTGCTTTCGAGAGGAATCATCAGGGCTTTTAGAGAAGTTAAAACAGAATTACATAAATTCTAGCTCCAACGTCTTCCCTATCAGAAGTTGATGGTCAGTGACGGGTAAGATTGTCTTGAAATGTTCTCAACCTAAGACAAGCCATGAATACATGATTATTCATGTGCCAATTACAGATAAGAGCTGTGTTTTCAGATGGCAACCTGAGATCAGTACAACATTCTGCTCCACAACCAAAAAGGTGTACAGCTTTTATAGATAAAAAAGAGGGGGCATGTGGGGAACACATCCAGAGTTAATTTTGGCTGACATTTTGCTGATTAATCATGAATGAGTCTACTGATATCTGTCTTTGTTTTTAGTTAAAACATGTGTTATATCCTGCCAAGTTCCTCTACTTATGCATATACCCTTGATAGACTGTCCAAACCTGTAGAAAATGGTCTTGGTCAAACATAGATATTGTGTTCCATAAACTCCTCATGTAAGGATTTGTGGTTATTTTCTAACTTCTTCAAACTGGTCATGCTTTGTGTTGCTTGCCTGTAAATGACACTGAGAGAATATACTCAGTGCACAATATTTACTGTTAGCCCTTCTGACTTCTGATCTCGCTGTCTCTTCTTTCCAATCCTCACTTTCCAAGTCCTGATTTTCCCATTGACTGCACCTGCAGGTTCCAGCAAATAATATTTTATCTGCTATTTACTAACTCTGTGGAATAAGTCATTTCACTAGCTTTGCTTCAGTATCATCACTAATACAATGTGAGACATAATTACCATGTTCTGAGGTTAATTTGGTTAGTAATGTGCTTACAACAGAATAAATATAGCTAGTAAGTATTAATTATTGATACTGTGCATGAAGTTGCATGCAATAACGTTTTTTCACTACCATAGTATTTAAGTCAGGCTACATTCTCCCTATCATATACTTTTGCTACCTTCTTCCACAAAAGGTGTACTGACTTCTCTGATGCAAAATTTTCTTCTTGAACATTACATAGAATTATAGGCTATGTCAAAGAATATATTCTATGAATTTTGTTTTTTAAGTACTGTGGTGGTTGACCATATATAGAATCACCTAAGGGAAAAATTCTGGGGCATGTCTGTGACAGCATTTCAAGAGTGAATACTATTATGTTTAAGTACTAACTTTTTCAATATACAACAGTACAGAGTCATTTACCAAACTGACTTTTAAACTCTGGATATAACATATTTTCATGACAGAAAATATAAGAAAACTAATAAATGGCATTTGTTATATACTATATAATTTATCATGTGTATATTTTTCTAATTGAAGCTTTTACACCCAAACTTCTGATTATATTTCATCATTGTCCTCTAAAACAATTGGTTGGCTGAACTTTATTTTTACTTTTCAAATATTATCGATAATTTCCTGAGGTTTAGAATCTCAGCTGGGTATTCACAAAGCTGGGCATTCTAAAATGTGTATTTGACATTTCTCCCTTTACTTCTTTCTCACTCTACAAAAAAAAGCATTTTCAAGAATATAATCACTTTTACATTATGTATTAGTCAGGGCTAATTTCCTTCCTTCCTGGTACTCTCTAAACTGACCCTTTAACAGAATTATTGTAAAGGAAAAATAGAATATTAAGCCAGCCAAATCCTAGCATGGCTGGGAGAGGCTCTAATGAAGTTCTACCTACATGTAAGGAGCTATATGCTAAGCACAGTAGCCAGAGTAGGAAGAATCAGTTTACTTAGGAATGTAGTAGTCCTGAGGGCCTAGCTAGCCAATGCCCAGTAGCATGTCCTACAGCCATGTACATATAGAAAGCACTGAATGGACTCTGAGGTTTCAAGAAAAGTGAATATAAAGTGGAGAAGATTACAGGGCAAGAATGTGAGAGGAAGGCACTGGGGAGTGGATTTGATCAAAACACATTGTATATATGCATTAAATTCTCAAACAATGAAAATTCACATAAAAAGTAAAGCACAAATAAACTTATAATTGGCAAACTTTAGAATAGTTCCTTTGGGTCCCAGAGAAGAAAGGAAAATTTTTCTACTGTGGCACACTTAGCATAATGTCTACAGGGGGATTTTTGTGCAACTTGTGAAGTGGTTTACAAACTCTGAATATAATACAAGCATATTACAGTAAGTACTGGGAAACTAATAAGAGTATAAAGTATAAATCAGCTTACCCACTTTCCATCTGAGTAAAGATGTAGACAATGAATCACTTACAGTAATGTTTTCCACTCTGAAGATACACAAGTAATATCTCAAAACTTTGGATTTTTACTCTAGTTGAGCCTTATTAGTATGTTTCTTTCTGCTGATACATTTTTTCTAATTCAATGATTTTGTATATTTATGTACTACTTGGGGTATAGAAATATAATCATAAATAATTTACTTTCTTAATATCCTGGCTTCCTTCAAATATGGGCTATGATGTGAAAATGTAAGCCACATTAATTCTTTCCTCTCCAAGTTGCTTTGGGTCATGGTGTTTCCTTACAGCAATTGAAAAGTGACTAAGACACAATTCCCCAAGAGTGTGGGGTATTGCTGTAACCTGATTATTTGTTTTAGGAAGGATTGTATAAGGACTTTGAAATTTTGGTCAAGAAAAGCCACTGGCTTGAGATGTCAGTGGGCTGTTATATAGTAGCTTAGAAGAAAAAATGTAGAGAGCAGTGTAGACAATGAAAGTCTGGCTTGTGATGTTTCAGAAGGAAGTTTAAAAACTATCAGGGCTATTTGTCATTTTGATGTTGTTCAGGTTAGCTGGGCCTGAAGAATCAGCTGTAGTTAACAAGACACTAGACATACTAAAGAGAAACCTTTTCTTTGCTGGGCCATTCATTAGTGGTCAGCTGGAACTAAGAAATTAGTGCTGATTATGAAGAGACCAACAGAGCCTAGGCTCCTGTTTATAAGTATAACAGAGTGTCATTATGAAACATTTCTTTGGAAAACCCACAGAATCAACTAAACTGGGTTCATAGGGGCTCACAGGGTCTGAAACAACCATCAGAGAGTCTATGTGGGTCTAAACTAGGTCTTCTGTGTGTATATTATGGTTGTGTAGCTTGGTCTTCTTATGGAACTTTAAGAGTGGGAATAGGGGGCTGTCTCTGACTCTTTTGCCTCTTTTTAGGGCCCATTTCCTCCTACTGGATTGCTCAATCAGCCTTAATATAAGTGGGTGTGCCTAGTCTTACTGAAATGTGATATGCCATATTTGATATCCCTGAGAGGACTGCCCATTTTTGAAGAGATAATTAAGAGAAGTGGATGTTGAGGAGGGGGAAATTGAGGAGGAGGGATTGAAAGGAGAGGGAGGAGGGAAAACTGTGGTCCAGCTGTAATATATGAGACAGGAAGAAGTAAAATAACAATTTTAGAGAAAAGAGAGAGAGAGAGAGAGAGAGAGAGAGAGACCAACATCATTGAGAAGAAGTCTTTTATGGAGTGTTTCCTGAAAATTACCACACAGAAGCTGTATACCATAAATGGCTAAGGTTGTTTCTTATGCTGGCAGCCAACCTTGGTAGTGTACTGTCACCCATATGGTGTTGGTTTTGCAACTGTGAAATGGTCATGGAAAGCAAGTATCTAAAGTTTGACACTGTGGCTTGACACTGCGCCCGGGCTGAAGTCTCTGAACAGAAGCTATAGGTGAAAGTCCAGCCAAGTCACAGTAAAAATCTTCAGTAGTTTTTAGAGATGGAAATGTCATGGAATGACTACCAAGGAAAGCAACTTCAGTAGAGTGGAGCCAGATGGAGCTTAAAGGACAAGGTGTGTGTACTATAGTCCAAAGAGCTGGAAAAGTTACCCAAAGCCCCTTGAAGGAGCCCAAAAGACCTTAAGTGAATCCCAGATAATTGACCATTGAGTTACTTATACTTTTGGAATTAAGTTTGCTTTGTTTTGCCTCTGACTTTGATCCAGTTCTTCCCTGTTAGAGTAAAAACATATTTAATTTGTTTTTGATTTTACACAATGAACTTTGAATTATAAAAGGCTTGGGGTTTCAAAAGATGCTAATGTAGAGTCTAAATTTTTAAGTGGTTCAATTCCTAAGGATTGAGAACTTTTAAAAGTTGGAATGTTAGTATTGTAATGTTGACTTTAATATGTGATCTTGGGAAAGAACAAGAAAGAAAATGTTAGGACTTAACAGTAATGTGATTGTCAAGTTGGGAAGGGGTCAATTGTGCTGGCTAGTTTTGTGTTAAGTTGACACATAATATCAGGATGTAGAACATCTTTTTTAATTCATGATTTATGAGATAATTTCCAGCCCAATGTGGTTGGTGGCTTCCTTGGGCTGGTCATCCTTGATTCTATAAGAAATCACAATGAACAAGCTATGATATACAAGCTAGTAAGCAGCAGCCTTCCATGGTTTCTGCCTCAGCTCCTACCTCCAGGTTTCTGCCCTGTTTAAGTTCCTAACTTCCTTCAATGACACAATATAATGTTGAAATATCCACCTAATAAACTCTTTACTCCTCAAGTTGCATTTAGTCATGGTGTTTAATAGCAACAATGGAACAATAACTAAGACACTATTGCTTTAAAGCTACTCAATAACTTGATGGCAAAGCCATATTTCTAAAGACAATATGTTTAAGTCTCAGAACATGATTAAATCATTCTTGTCCTCATCTGGAAGCATCCTTCCTCCTAAATAGCTTTCTCTGAACTGGAAGATTTTATACACACTTAAAGAAAAGAAGAAAATTAATCATTAGACATACCTAGCTATGAACCTGTGAGCTACAATAATGAATAACAGGAAAGACATAACCACTAGTGAAATGGTGCCACAAACATCATGTGACTAGCTAACAATATTTTACCATATTTAAGTTCCATCACATGCCTACAATAATTATCAAGCATGGAACCTATAGCTAGATGACAGGTCATAGGCCTGAGCAGAAAATTTACTACTGTTATTTTACTAAATGAACATAGTACTAAATCAACATAGTACTAAATCAACTAATAACATATTATTATACCTATAAATCTATGCATCTCTCATTCCTCATTGAGGAGCTTCTATTAGTACTAGATTATGATTAATACAATAACTAACAAATAGCCACAAAAGAATGACCAACCCCAAAGGTTAGCAAGCACACTCCATTGAAGGCTCAGGGATCATTGCATAAGAAAGAATATAAGAGGTAGTGAATGAGTAAAAGAATTCATATCAGGATAAAGTGGGTGTGACTGCACATATGGAATCATAGGAACTGTGATAGAATGTACAAAAATGTGTAGAAGCCCAAAGTAAACAAACATCCTAGCATAGCAAGATCTGGGTGTACAATATTGTCTTAAACTGTGAAATTTATGACAATTGTTAGTTGCTAAGAGAGAAAAATATAACTTTATATAAGAGTATAGCCTCCGGTTACTCAGCCATTCCTAAACAGACCAGAATCCAACAATGTTTGTGTGCTACAAATTGATCTCTATATATTCAAAAGAAACAAAAGGACACAAAGTTGGTTGAGTAGAGATAAGGATGATGAATTAGGAAAGAATTGGAAGATGTGGATAAATATAATCAAAACACATTACATAAAAATCTCGAAGAACTAATTAATTTAATTAAATTAGGCAGAAAGACATGAAAATGGCATTGAAATAAAAATTAGAGCTTGTGAAATAAACTTAGTGATTATATAAGTATGGGATATCTATTAACCTATCTAAAAATAAATAAGTTCACATCTAAATCATACTATGTATGTTCTGATACCAATACTCAGTTCTACTAATAATATAACAAAGATGTCATGGATTTAATACAACATGAAAATTACAGAGACAGTATAAAACTGATGAAAAGAATTTAGGATGAAACTTGGTATAATGTGCATTTTGTATTAATCATCCAAAAACTTTAAAAGAACATGAGATGAATTTTACTACCTAGCTAGGAAGACATTATTCATAAAACATATTAACTTTAAGTGCCTGGGAATCTGATTTGGGGTGTGCAAACACATAAAATTGTTTCCTACACACTGGATAATTAGAGACCTTGATTTGCTTATTGCTTGAGTAGTTTCTCATGCATCCTGACAAATTCATTAAGGAGAAATACTGGAGAGCTGACTTCAACTCTATTCATGTTCTGTCTGTTGATGTTCTGTGCATGTGTGCTCGATAAGCATAGCAACCACAAAATTGTGCTTAAAAGCATCAAAGTTGGTAGATTTTAAAGTAAAATACATATATGTCCATCATTGTTTTCAGACAGAATAAGCAAGCATGGAAGGAAAAACAAGACCTTAAGATTTCCTGTTCTGTTTTACAAGGATGTGTATGCTTGAATCACCAACACTGTCAATGCTGGAAGTACCTAAAATCCAACATGAGATAAAACATTCTAATAAACTTCTTTTCAAACTTTTATGTACTTAAAGAAATTACTAAATTCACCCATATTATTTCATAAGCAACAGGAAGAAATTTTTTCCAAGTTTGTACAAAAATCTGTTTCCAGATGCTCTCAGTCAAATAGAGCATTACAAATTGTAGCCTTCTAAACAAAATTATGAATAAGATTTAATTTTGTCACTTGTATAAATCTTTTTATGCCTATTGCTTCAATCAATATAGATTGTCAAAATATATTTTATAGTGTTCCAAGTCACTTGAATACCTAGATGCATCAAGGGGATCCTATGAGTTTCATCTATTCTTTTCAGCAGAAATTCTAACTACACTGTTCAGAGAATTAGAATGATTTCAAACTGTCTTCATATATGCAGGAAATATCAACTAAATGGTAAGATAAAGGGTTTCAATAAGCAAATCATTTGGATTGACTGAGAATGCTACAGTGTTAAAGAAGTAAACCGTTCATCAGTATCAGCCTGGCTGTGCTTCTGGGGTACAGAAAAGAAACATGCAATGTATGTAGAGCATATGAATTAGTAATTGGAAATTGAAAACCTATATGAATGTATAGCAGTTGTTTTTGGAACATCCTACCAACTGGGAACAATATCCCATGGGAAAATAAAATAATAAAATAAAATATCAAATTAAGCAGATAATAAAAATGGCTGTGCATTTAAGAGCACATACTGCTCTTATAGAGGAACCAGATTTGGTTTCCTGTGTCCATGTCTACCAATTCATAACTGCTTATAACTCCAGTTCCTGAGGGATCTGATACTTGAGGCTTGAAGTTGTTCTTTTGTTTTGTTTTGTTTTGTGTTTTGTTTTTGTTTCTGTTTGGGGGGGAGAGTATTTTCTTTATTTACATTTCAAATGTTATCCACTTTCCCAGTCCCCCCCAAAAAACTCCCTATCCCAACCCCACTCCCCCTGATTCTATGAGGGTGCTGCCCCACAAACCCACCCACTCCCACCTCCCTGCCCTGGCATTCCCCTGCACTGGGGCACTGAGCCTTCCAATGACCTTTCCTCCTACTGATGCATGACAAGGTCACCCTCTTTTAGACATGCAGCTGGGACCATGAGTTGCTCCATGTGTACTCTTTCATTGGTGGTTTAGTCCTTGGGAGCTCTGTGGGGTCTAGTTGGTTGACGTTGTTCTTCTTATGGGATTTCAAAGCTCTTCAGGTCTTTCAGTCTTTTCTCTAACACCTCTATTGGGGACCCCATGCTCAGTTCAATGATTGGCTGTGACATATAACAAGGACACATGGTCCACCAAAAGTTTTTACACTAATGTGGGCATATAGCTAAACATTTAAAAAATAATTTTTGATAATTTACTTTATTCTTGAAATTTTTATACATGTATACAATGAAATACCACATATGCTCAATTTCCCCCCAAATCTTCCGCCATAACCCCTTTTGTATGTACCCCTTTCAACTTCATGTTGTTTTGTTTTATAGCATACTAGTTCCAGAAACTGTTGTTTGTGCTCAAATGTGGGACCATCCACTGAAGCACAGGAATCCTATTAGTGGCCACATGCTCAAAAACGAATAATTCTCCATTCTGCAGAATCAATTATTCACTGCCAGTAGCTCCTATACTCCACCTGGAGATACTCTCCTATATCATCCTAAATGCAAAAATAAACAAACATCAGCAGCATTCTTCTGCAAGCCTGGATTCTTTCCACAACCTTCTTAAGACCAAGTAAGCATGCACAAGGGAACCTGGTAAGGAAAAAAAAATGAAACAGGAAAAAGAAACATATGCTGATCTCAGTGGGTGAAAGAAGCCCAGTGTTCATAGTGTGTTGACTCTCCATCACAACTTTGCCTGAAGAGTATAACTGAGCTTTTCCCAGTCAACAATGTTTTTACAGCGTCCCTTTAATTTTAATATCATAAACAGATCAGAATACCTTTGTCTTGTCCCTCTTTATGCTACCATAACACATTGTTACTATGCAAATGGTGAACTGTGTGATAGAGTGTGAAAAGGCTATACATGTACCCATTAAAATATTGTAATAAAGCTGTAAGGAGAAAAATGGTTCCGATAAATGTGCTGACAGATGAAAATTTTATAGCAGCCATCTCTCAGAACTCATCTACTTTTAATTTTAACGTATGGAGAAAATAGATCATGTAGTACCCAAGAAAAAGATTACAGCAGAGAAAGGAATCTAATGACAGAAGCATATTCCCTTATCCTTAGTGCAAACCACAGGCCAGTACACTATTATTCATTACCACATGCAGAAGGGAAAAATAGCTTAAAATGCTTTGACCAAAAATATTGAAATATTGAATAGTCAGACTTTTGATTCAGCCAATAATTAAGAAAAATAATTCTGAAAGCATGTCTAGATGTCACTCGCAACCTTGCAAGAGAAATATGCCCGTAAACTTCACACTAAGTTTGTCGAGATCTAATGATTCTGTGCCATTTGAAGTGTGAGTTGTCTCAGCATTATTTCTGTATATATGTGCTTATGGAGTTGCCCCTTGTTTTAACTGAGCTCTGATAACTTTGTCACAATGTAATCATTTTCAATCTAATGTACACCTCTGTAAGATTACTAATACAAAACCCAGGTTTAGATAGTTTTATTAACACACTCAGTATTTATTCCAGGCAAGTAGAATTATATCAGTATAATTCATTATAAATATTTGTGCTTCTTCTCTGTATTAGCCAACTCTCACCTGTGTCCTATTTTGACAATATATGTTTATTAAAACTTCATATCTAGCCCTTTATTAGGACTGTGAGGACCAGCACTTTTCTTAGCAGGAGAGAGAGAGAGAGGAGAGAAAGAGTATTGTTGAGGTTCTATCACTCTCTCTGGTCTGCTCCACACCCCACACAGAACACTAGGAAGGTGTCAGTCTCATCTGGCTCTTTTCATGCTATACTAAATGCAATAATTTCAACAGCCAAGTAAATTCAGTGAAACAGGGTGGATATTTCATTATGTGGTTCATTAACTTATACTACTTTATTACAGGAAGCACCCGAAGCAATGAAGGAATGGCATTGTAGACCTTATGACAAAGTTTTAAAAGAATATATATATATACAAGAATATATATATATACCAATAAAGCAACCTTGTCTTCAACTGGTTGTCAATAAACCATCACTTCCCAGATGCTTCTATTTTGTAGAGAAGATAAACGGGCCTTCTGTAACCAACTAAATCTTGGAATGACACTTCAACATGTCTTTTATTTTTTTTTTAACATACAATTATTTAATTATAATGTAAGTATATTATAAAGATTAGACATATATAAATGCATATTCTTTTTTTATTGGATATTTTATTTATTTACATGTCAAATGTTATCCCCTTTCCTGGTCTCCCCTCTGGAAACCCTTATCCCATCTGCCCTACTCCTGCTTCTGTGAGGGTGCTGCCCCACCCACCTAGTCACTTCCACTTTCCCACCCTGGCATGCCCCTATTTTGGGGCATCAAGCCTGGACAGAGCCAAGGGCCTCTCCTTCCATTGATGCCCAACAAGGCTATCCTCTCCTACATATGTGGCTTGGGCCATGGGTTGTTTCATGTGTACTTTATGGTTGGTGATTTAGTCTCTGGGAGCTCTGGAGTGTTTGGTTGTTTGAAATTGATGTTCTTCTTATGGTGTTGCAAATTCCTTCTTGTCTTATTGTGCCTCACTCTTCCTCTCCTAGAGAAAAATTACTGCTTCTCCTATTTTTGTTTGTTTTTACTTTCCAAAACCGTGACGTTATATCTTATATAAAAGTATCCAAATGATATTTTTTATAAAATCCATTTTGTGTCAGCCTGAACACATTTTAAATTGTCTTTGAACGTCAAGAATAACTTATTTATAATTTATATTCTTAACAGTACTGTGGTTTTGTAAATTTCGTTTCATCACCTGTATAAAGATAGTTTCTAGGTTATTTCTTCTATATCTGTGAGAAACTATGACTGATCAAATGTACAAATTAAATAACTGTGTTCCTTTGGGGTCTAAATTTGTTGGCTGTAATGTTGTTGAGATGGAAGCAATGTTCTAATGTAATTCACTGTCTTTGCCTCATCCTTTATGTTCTCTGATATCTATTAGGGTACTTCAAATTGATGACACACTTTTTAAAAATTCAGTTACATAATGAAAGACATTAAAATGGATGATAACTCACAGAGAATCCCCAGTGTGGGTGGTTAGTAAAGCAAAAAGTCCCATCCTAATTTAGCCATCCTAACTCCAGGCTATAGATTTAATGTCCTTATATTTGCTATAATACATTTAGGAGACAGAAGAACCCAAAGATAATTAAAGGTTTTTGAATACATTTTCCAGGTTGTGTGTGTGTGTGTGAGTGTGTGTGTGTGTGTGTGTGTGTGTGTGCATGTGCACATGTGCGCACATGTGTATGTGCATTTGAGATATATATATATATTCATATATGTATGAATATATATATATATATGAATATTAACTCCATTATGGTTCTTCACTTTGACCTCAGTAAAGTTAAGTGAGACATAAATGAGATTTGTTATTCATTTTTAAATGAATGCTTTGATTGACTATAAAAGTAAAAAATGACAGAAATAGCATGGCAGTAGTCTTCCAAATCCTTCCCATTCTTTTATATCCATCAAGGTGATTTCAATCACCATATTATTTCCTCTATACCATTTGTTTGCGTTTTCTTTTTTATGGTGACAGGGGTTTTTTTTTTTCCTGCTTTTGAATTCTTTGACAAGACAAGATTGTTCTGATAAATCTATGTTCTCCAGCTAAGAGAAGCATTGCTAACAGAAAGACCCCTTAAGCATATATATCTTCTAATAAAACCAATTCTTCCAATTCACTTTTCCATCAGGAATTTATTTTCCTTCTATGTTGTTTTAGAATGGATCCTTCAATCACCTGCCAGCATGTGTTCTTAGCATGGCATTTCTCAAGTAGGAAAAGTAGAATTTTAAACAGGAGAATAAATCTTAATAACTATACTTAGTCTGAAAATCTGTTTGGTAGATTTTGAGTATCTGTGTGACCAGAAGATGGAAAGGGCATAATTCAGGCAAGCTGTGTGTCATGTCCTATCACAACGGATTGAACATCAGTCAGAATGTCTTTAGGTTTTAACAGCAACAACAAAAAACAGGCTTTCAATCTCTTTTACATTATACTTTGACTCAAAAAGTACATATTTTTATGTATACTTCTCATAGAATCTCAGAGATAAGCATCCCATAAACTGTACAGTTGGTAACACTAAAGTTAAAGGTGTGCTTACAAATTTACACAGGTTTACATGGTATCAACAGATCTGAAAGCCAACCCACTAATATATTGGCTTGAAATAAATTTGCTATTGGATCATTCTAAAATACTGAGAAGTTCCAGGCCAAAGCCAAAGGTCTTTCTCTACAATATTTAGTTGTAAGAATGTTAATGCATCAATATATGTAGAGAACACTACTTTATTACATGGATATCTTACTCACAAGTTTCTCATGGGTAATAGAAAATTAAAATAATTTCAACTTGAATATGGATGAATTAGAACTTCATTAGAAATGCCAAAGAACCATATGTCTACATTTGCAAATTACTTTTCCAACCCAGCAGGAAGTAGTCAAAAAAGTCACTACACGGCTTTTGGACTCTCATTCAGTTCTGTAATAGACATAATCATCTTAACCAGTTGCTTCTAATGAGTTAAAGGATTCAAATGACCAGTAAAGTTAAATTTAAACACTTTTGAGAAATTACAGCACTTCACATGTACATTATTAATAATAACTTCAATTAAACAATTTCTTTATTAGAATAAATCTGAAAACAAATTCTATTGCTGATAATGATAAATATTTCATTTTTGAGATGAATGACTGTTTTAATTTTCTAAGATACACCAGTAATGCATTAAAAGTAATTAAAAATCTATACCTGCTCCATACCTAATATTTTTAATAAAAAATAATACATAATTATTAACAAAGTAACTAAATTTCCAGTAGGCACATATTATTTTTTAAAAAGTAAATTACCATAAAGAAAGGCTAGGAGTATAAAATATGATGTCAATGCTCTTTTAAAAAGAAAAAAGAGCTATGACTGCCAAAAAGTCAGGTATGCTGACTACATACCTCTCTCTCTCTCTCTCTCTCTCTCTCTCTCTCTCTGTCTCTGTCTGTGTGTGTATGTATGTGTGTGTGTGTGTTCCTGTAGACCCAACACCCCAGTCAATTCTCTAGTGTTATAATGGATCACCATCTGCAGCCTTCTCTCTCTCTCTCCCATGCACACATCTCCTATGAATCCTGAAGGCCATTACCTCCTAGCTCCCCTTCCCCAGATTACTGCTTTGTCCCAGACCCCAACACTAGCAAGCACCCCCTGGAAATCCAAAAATCACTCCTCCCATGGCAACAAGTATTCTGAAGGCAGACCCACATCTCTCTTACTGCTTCAGCGATCCAATCATACCAAGTCTTATCTCCAGTTTTGTATCTGGAAACCTGCTGTGGTACCCCATTCCTCTCTAATCCCATCCCCAGTGAATATAAAGATATCGCTCTCCAGCTTTCTTTCCTTAGCTCATCCCTGTATCCTGCCCACTACACCAATAAACATTCTCCCATGAACACACACGTTGAACTGCCAGAACACACTCATCATGCTCTCCAAACATCTAGAACAGAAACAGAAACCAAGGAACAAAACAGATACCCAACAAAGACAAATCCAGAAATTAGCACCTATATCATAACCACCCCAAAACCAGATGCCAAGACACCAGCATAAAAATACACACAACATCAATAACCAAAGGAATATGTCACCATCAGAGCCAAGTTACCCTACTACAGCAATGCTCAGATATTCTAACATCACAAAAGCTATGTTAGGTCCTAAAACAATTTTTATGAATATGATAAGAGTGCTCAAAAAAGAAATAAACAAGTCTTTAGAACTATACAGGAAAGTATAAACAAACATTGTAAGTAATAAAATAATACTGTTCAAAATTTGAAATTAGATATAAAATGCATAAAGAAAACCAAAAATGTGAGTTTTCTGGAAATTAAAAAGTTAGATATTCAAGGAGGACCTACAGAGGCAAGCTTCAATAACAGAATACAAAAGATGGAAGACAGAATCTCAAGAGTTGAAGATATGATAGAAGAAACACATCAGTTAAAGAAAATGTTATAGCCAAAAATCTCCTGACACAAAATATCCAGGAACTCCAAAATATCTAAAAAAGACCAACCCTAAGAACAAGAGGAAAAAACTTCTATGTCAAAGGCCCAGAAAATATTTTCAACAAAATCATAGAAGAAACATTTCCTAACCTAAAGAAGATGTCTACAAAGGTATAGAGAGATACACCAAATAGATTGGATCAGAAAACAAAGTCCCCCAGCCTCTACCACATAATAATCAAAACAAAGAAAGAAAATTAATAGTTACAATGGAAAAATATCTAGTAACATATACAGTCAGACCAATAGAATTACATCTGAAATCTCAAAGGAGACTCTAAAAACCACTAGGGCCAGGAAGACATGATGCATACTCTATGAGATCAAAGATGTGAACCTAGCCTACTATCCTCTTCAAAACTTTCCATCATCATAGATGGAGAAAATAAGATATTCCATCTAGGTTGGGGTTACCTCACTCTGGATGATATACTCTAGTTCCATCCATCTGCCTGCAAAATTCATGATGTTCTTGCTTTTAATAGGTGAATAGTATTCTACTATGTAAAAGAACCACTTTTTAACATATCAATTTTGGTTGAGGGATATCTGAGTTGCTTCCAGTTTCTAGCTATTATGAATAAGGCTGATATAAACATAGTAGAGCATGTGTCCTTGTAATATGATTGAGTACTGTTTGGGTGTATGCCCAGGAGCAGGATAGCTGGGTATTCAGGTAGAACTATCTCCAGTTTACTAAGGAACAATCAGATTGTTTTTCAGAGTGGTTGTACCAGTTGGCTATCCCAGGAGCAATGGAGGAGTGTTCCCCTTTCTCCACATCCTTGCCAGTATATGCTGTCATTTGATTTTTTTGTCTTGGCCATTTTGATTGGTATAAGTTGGAATCTCAAGGTCGTTTTGGTGTACATTTCCCTGATGACTAAGAATGTTGAACATTATTTCAAGTGCTTCTTGTCTATTTAATATTCCTCTTCCAAAAAGGCATGTATGGTGTGTATTCACTGATAAATGGATATTAGTCAAAAAATACAGAATATCCATGATACAACCCACAGACACTAACAAGTTAAACAAGAAGGACAATCCAAGTGAGGATGCTTAAATCTCACTTAGAAGGGAGAAATCATGGGAGGCAGAGGGTGGGAGGGAACTGGGTGTGAGATAGGAGGGAAAGAGGAAAAGTGGGCAGGATCAAATATGGGGGGGGGACAGGAGAGAAGCTCAGAGGGCCAGAAGGATGAATGGAAATATACAACTGCCAGGGATGGGAGTTAAGAGGAACCAGTAGAAAGCCCCATCTTAGACTTGGGATGGGGAAGGCTTCCAGGACTCAATATGGGTGACCTTAGCTAAAATGTCCAACAGTATGGAGGTGGAACCTGAAAAGGCTACCTCTAGTAGTCAGACAGGACCCCCAGTGGATAGATGGGAACATCAACACACCTATACATCTTTCAACCTCAAACTGTTCCTGTCAAAAAGAACTGCAGTGACAAAAATGAAGCAAAGACTAAAAGAATGCCTGATCAGTGACCAGTCCAACCTTGGATCCATCCCATGGGTGTCCATCAATTCTTGACTCTATTACAGATGCTATGTTGTGTTTGCAGACAGAAATCTAGCATAGCTATTCTCTGAGAGGCTCTACCATCAGCTGACTCAGACAGATGCAGACACTCACAGCCAAGCATTGGACTGAGGTCAGGGACCCCTATGAAAGAGTCAGGGGAAAGATTGAAGGAACTGAAGGTGATGGCGATCCCATAGGAAGACCAACAGTGTCAAAGAACCTGGACCACTAGGAGCTCTCAGAGACTGAGCCACCAATGAAAGAGCATACAAAGCAGGTCTAAGACCCCTGGAACATATGTAGCGGAGGGCTGTCTTCTCTTGCTCACCCGGAGAAAATGTGCCTAATCCTGTAGAGACTTGATGCTGTGAAATGGGGAAAGGGTGGAATGCCTGAGAGGGTATACTCTCAGAGGAAAAGATGACAAGAATAGGGAAAATAGCTATGTAAGGAGGTTCAGGAAGGGTGGCAAAATGTTGGTTGTAAATAAATAAAAATGAGAAAAACGATATTCCATGAAAAAGTCAAATTTAAATGGCATCTATCTATAGATCTAGCCCTATAGATGGTGCCAGACTTAAGAAGTCAAGTGAACCCATGAAAACAAAGTAAATAAATAATCTCATATAAACAATATCAAAAGACAGGACATACGTATCACAACCACCACAAACAAAACAAAAACGATGTAGTAATTGGAATCAACAACTAATGGTCATTGATATCTCTCAGTTCTCCAATTTTAAAACAAAAACAAAAATCCACAAACAGGATGTATATAAAAATAGGTTCCAACCTACTGTTGCATCCAAGAAACACACCTAAGCATCTAGGGTAGACATTACCTCAGGTTAAAGTGTTGGAAAAGATATTGCCAGCAAAAGGACCTAAGGAAGCAAGATGGTATAGCCATTTGATATCTGAAAAAATAGACTTCAAGCCTAAATTAATCAAAAGAGATAGGAAAATATATTATTTCTCTAAGAAAAAAGTCCACCAAGATATCATATCAATTTTTAATATCTGTACCCCAAACAAAAGGGCACACAAGTTTTGTTTTTTGTTTGTTAAGTAACACTTTCACAGGTTAAATCACATAGCAACACTGAAACACTAGTAGTGGGAGACTTCAATATTCTATTCCCATCACTGTATAGCTCATCCAGACAAAAACTAAGCAAAAAAACACTGGACCTAACAGATGTTATAAACCAAATGGACCTAACAGAAACTTACAGAATATTTAACAAAAATAAAAAAGAATTTATCTTCTCTTCAGTACCTCATAAATCTTTCTCTAAAATTGACCACATCTTCTGATACAAAGCAAGTCTCAGCAGACAAAATCAAATTTAAATAGCCCCTGCATCCAATTAGACCACCATAATTAAAAATGGATATTAACTGAAACATCAGCAACTGAAACAAACTCATGGAAACTGAACAACTTTCTCCTGAATGAAAAACAGGTCAAGAAAGAAAGAAAGAAAGTAAGGACATATAGATTCAATGAAAATGAATACTCAGCATACACACACTTATTGAATATAATATTATTTGGAGCACATTCATAGCACTAAGTGCCTAATGCAAAAATTGGAGAGATCTCATACTACTAACTTAACAGCTAAAATATCTATAACAAAAAGATTAAACACACCCAAGAGAAATAAACAAGAAATAATCAAACTGATGCCTGAAATCAATAAAATAGAAACTAAAAAATTACAAAGAAAAAAATGAAATAAAAAGTTAGTTCTTCAATAAAATCAGTCAAATAGTCAAACTCTTATTCAAATTAACTAAAAGATGGGTAGAGAATATCCAAATTAATAAAATCAGAAAAGAAAGAAAGAAAGGGACATGACAAGAGACACTGAGGAAATCCAGAAAATCATAAGGACATAATTTAAAATCCTGTACTCCACAAAATTGGAAAGTGTAAAAGAAATGAATAAT
Organism: Rhynchomys soricoides; assembly: GCA_019843965.1. NCBI lineage: Eukaryota > Metazoa > Chordata > Mammalia > Rodentia > Muridae > Rhynchomys > Rhynchomys soricoides. Next base: position 15,693,828 of record JADRCH010000014.1, on the reverse strand, counting down.
TTTCTCAATAGATACCACTTACCAAAGTTACATTAAGATCAGATAAACAACATAAAAAAGGCTTATAACCCCTAGTGAAAATAGAAGCATTTATTAAAGTCCCCCAACAATAAAATGTCCAGGGCAAAATGGCTTTAGCACAGAATTCTACCAGACTTTCAAAGAAGAATTGATACCAATACTATTCAAATTATTTTACAAAATATAAACAAAAGCAACATTGCCTATGTGGAGATTTGAATATGCTTGGCCTATGGAGTAGCATTATTAGCAGGTATGTCCTTGTTGGAGTAGGCTTGGCCTTGTTGAAGGAAGAACATCACTGTGGGGTAGGGCAATGAGACCCTTATCCTAACTATGTGGGAGGCAGTCTTCTCCTTTTTGCCTTCAGAACAAAATGTTAAACTCTCAGCTCCTTCTGCCATATGCCTGCCTGGATGATGCCATGCTCCCACCTTGATGATAATAGATTGAACCTCTGAACCTGTTAACCAGCTCCAATGAAATGTTGTCCTTATAAGAGTTGTTTTGGTCATGGTTTCTGTTTATAGCAGTAAAACCCTAACTAAGACAGAAGTTGGTACCAGGGACTGGTGTATTACTGTGATAGGACTAGCCATGTTTTGTTTTGTTTTGTTTTGTTTTTAGGATGGATGGGCTATCTTAGTGGGGATACTGAAGACTTTGTTGCTGAGTGTGATTTGAATTGTGCAGACCTAGCCCAAGTAGTTTCAGTGGAGAGAAATTTCAGCATGTCACTGAGAGACTGTTTTTATGATATTTTGATGAAGTATGTGGTTGTATTTTGCCCTTGTCCAAATATCTGCCTGAGGCTCAGATGAAAAGAGTTAAATTAAATGCATTGACAAAGGAGGTCTCAAAACAACCCAGTTTAGACTCTGTGTTGTGGTTTAGTCTCATGAAGAGCATGTTGATGAAGTGTAGCAAACTTAAAAAGAAAAAATACAAAATGTATGGTTCAAATATTAAAGGGGCACCAGGAAGTAGAATGGAGCTGGATCTTATGTTCTAAGAGATAACAAATTAAGGGAAAGGAACTTTGGGGCAAGGTCCCATACAGCTAAATTTATGTCTAGGCATATTAGTACAAGCCTTTAATCCCAGGAGATAGAGGCAAGCAGATTACTGAGTTTAAGGCGAGCCTGGGACAGAGCAAGTTCTAGGTAAAGGAAAGCCTAATTGCAGGCTTGGTGGTACATGCCTTTAATCCTAGCATTTAGAAGACAGAGTCATGTAGATCTCTGAGTTCAAGGTCAATATACAGAAAAAGTTCTAGGACAGCCAAACTTAGGAAGTGAACTAGTAAAAAAAACAAAAAGTTGGTAATAAAATAAGGGGGGCTTGTTCCAGCAAGCAGCGGAACTTGGCAGTTTTGACCATGTGGCTCTAGATTTACAGTCCAAAACACCAGGGATTACTGGGACAATTGATGCTGGTTATCTAGAGCTAAGAAATTATTGGTGATTAAAAGGAGACCAGCATTACTGAGGTGAAATCTTCTGGGAAATATTTTCTGGGAGCACAAAGAAGCTGTGTTCCAGAGATAGCCACATTTGTATCTCATGCTGCAACTGGACTTGGAAATATATAAGAATCACCCAGGTGGTATTAGTTTTGAAGGTATGAAGGGGTCATGAAGAGCAGCTTGGGCTTGGCACTGAGAGAGGCCAGAGAAGGCACAACCTTAGCTGCAGTTGATGATTCAGGACTGAAGAGATCATGCAAAGTGATTGAGATTTGGCACCATAAAGAGAGCCTATGACAGGCTATTGGTGAAGCCTAGTTACAGCAGAAGCCCTGGCTCATTGGAGATTTCAGTCCCATGGGATGACAGCAGCAGCAGGGGGTCGGGGGAAAGGTGTGGAGTCAACCAGAGCTTAAAATGCTACAGAGGGCAGAGATGAAGTGACCAAAGATCATGTGTTGTTTCCAGACATTGGTAAAGATAATCTATAAAGTTGAAGTTTAATCAAGATATTAAAGATGCCAGAGCCATGGGATACATGCCAAGCAATGTAGCTAACAGGGAATCGAACCAACCCAGGAGAAGATAGTTGCAGTTGACAAAGATGAAAAAGAAGCTTCAGATCTGAAGACCACTTTGACATCAAACAAGGAAATCCAGAGTTTGGAGTTTGCCTAGCTGGTTTCCTGTCTTGCTTTGGGGATGGCAGTTAAGTGATGGGATGAGTCTCACAAGAGACTTTGAACTTTGGACTTTTAACATTTTTGAGACTGTTATAGACCATGGGACTTTGGATGTTGCACTAAATATATATTTTTATTATGCTATGACTAGGTATGGCTCCCATGGATTCATGTATTTGAACAAGTCTGTGGGACCCAGGGAGTAGGATGTGGTGGTTTGAATATATTTGGCTCAGGTAGTGGTACTCTTAGGAGGTATGGCTTTGTTGGAGTATATGTGACATTGTTAAAAGAAGTGTGTCACTGTGGGAGTGGGAAATAAGACCCTCATCCTAACCACATGGGAGCCAATCTTCTCCTATTTACCTTTGGAACAAGATGTTGAACTCTCAGTTCCTGTGCCATGCCTGCCGTGATCTTGATGAAAATAGAGTGAACCTCTGCTCTGAATCTGTAAACCTGCCCCAATTAAAGGTTGTCCTTATAAGAGTTGTCCTGGTCATGGTATCTGTTCACAGCAATAAAACACTAATTACAATACCCCAATTCCATTTTTTTTTTTTTTGAGGCCATGGCTACCCTGATACTCAAAACACAAAGAGACTCGACAAAGAATAATAGACTAATTTTCCTTATGACCATACATGTGAAAATACTCAACAAGATGACTTACAAATGAAATCCATGAATATTATCGCAAAGATTATCCACCATGATCAAGTAAGCTTTAGCTCAGAAATGAACAGATGGCTCAAGAGAGAAAAAATAAGTAAATATAATCTACCATATAACCAAAATGAAAGAAACACCGCCACATGATCATCTCATCAGATGCAGAAAAGACCTTTGACAAAATCCAACACCCTTTTATGATAAAAGTACTATAGAGATTAGGGATAGGAGGGACATACCTAAATACAATAAAGGCAATTTCCAGCAAGCCTATAGACAACATCAAATTAAATGAAGAGGAGCTTTAAGCCATTCCACTAAAATCAGGAGCAAGAAAAAGTTGTTTATTCTCTCCATATCTCTTCAACATAGTATTTTAACTTTCAGCTAGAGTGATGACTGAAGGAGATCAATGAGATACAATTTGGAAATAAAGAAGTCAAAATATAATTATTTGCAGATGTCATGGTAGTATAAATAAATGACCCTAAAATTCTACCAGGTATTTCCTATAGCTGACAAACACTTTTAGCAAAGTGGCTGGATACAAGATTAACTAAAAAAAAAAAATCAGTAACCATTCTAATAAAAATAACAAAAAGGCTGAGAAAGAAATCAGGGAAATAACATCTTTGTATTAGCCTCAAATAATATAAAATATCTTAGGGTAACTCTAAACAAACAAGTGACAGACTTTGAGGAAAGTTTTTTAAAATTTCTTTCCTCAAAACTCTGAGAAAAGAAATGAAGAAGATCTGTGAAGATGGAAAAACCTCCTATGCTCACGTATTGGTATGGTTAACATAGAAAAATGTCCATCCTACCAAAAGCAATCTACAAATTCAATGCAATCCCCATCAATATCCCAACACAATAATTTACATACCTTAAAGGACAATTCTCAACTTCATATGGAAAAAAAATAGAAAACCCAGAAGAGCTATAAAAATCTTGCATAATAAAAAACTTGCTGAATGTCCCACAATTCCTGATTTCAAGTTGTACTACAGAGCCTTAGTAATAAAAACTACATGGAATTGGCATAAGAACAGACAAGACACTCTATGGAGTTGAATTGAAGGCTCAAACATAAATGCATACACATATAGACACCTGATTTTTGCTGAAGAATCCAGAAATAAACACTGGAAAAAAGAATGTATCTTCAAAAAATAGTGCTGGTTAACAGGATATCTGCATATATTATCACCCTACATAAAACTCAAGTTCAAGGGGATCAAAGGCTTCAATTAAAACCAGATACACTGAACTTGATAGAAGTGAAAGTGGTCTTGAATGCATTAGCACATGAGACAACTTTCTGAACAGAACACTGATAGTACAGGCACTATGATCCACAATAAATGGGAACTAGTGAAACTGATATGCTTTTGTAAGGCAAAGAGTATCATCAGTTGGACAATGAAACAGCCTACAGGGCAGGAAAAGATTATTACCAGTACCATGTGCAGTAGAGGTCCAGTATCCAAAATATATAAAGAACTAAGGAAACTAGATTTAAAAATCCAATGAAAAATGGAGAACAGATCTAAACAGATTCTCAATAGGAAAAACTCATATGGATGAGAAATACTTTTAAAAATGTTCAGCATCCTTTGCATTTATCAGGGAAAAGCAATCAAAACTTCTTTGAAATTCCATCTTTTTCTCAGCATTAGTATTCTTTTTATTGAAAATAAATTCTTCTCTTAATCAATATATTGTAATCAGAGTTTTCTCTTCCTCTACTCTATCCAGCTCCCTCCCCTACTTTCCCTCTCCCCCATATCTACTTCCCTTCCTTTCCTTTCAGAAAACAGCTGACCTCCAAGAAACAAGAACCAAAAGCTACAAAACAAGATAAAATAAGACAAAGAAAAATCCTTCATACTGAGTCTGGATAATGCCGCCCAATAGGACAAAAAGAATCCCAAGAGAAGGTAAAAGTATTAAAGACATACCCATTTCCACAGTTAGAAGTTCTACAAAAACGCTAAGCTGAATAGTCATAACATATACACAGAGGACCTAAGGTAGACCCATGAAAACTTCATGCTTACTGCTTCAGTCTATGGGAACCCTTACAATTACCAATTAGTCGATTCAGTGGACCATGTTCTCCTGATATCCTCCATTCCCTCTGACTCCTAGAATCTTTCCTCTTCCACTTCTCTAAGATTCCCCAAGCTGTGAGGGGCATGACCCTATTGAGAACTCTTATTTAGTTGCTTTGTATAATGTCTGGATTTGGGTCTTTGTATATCTTATCTTCTGATAATAACTCACCAAGGCACCTATGTATGAATATGGCATTATATCATTAGGAGCCTTTTTATTACTATTTACAGTAGCATTTGTTTGCCCCATAGGTCTCTGGGTTATCTAGTCTCTAGTTTCTGGTTACCCAGGCAATGGTCTCCACTCATGATGTGGGCCTCAAGTTAAACCAGACATTTACTGGCCACTCCCAAGAGTTCTGAGCCAGTAAGCAATTCCACAACACATTTTAAAGGCAGGGAAGATTGTAGATACAAAGTTTTATGGCTGTGTTGTTGTTCACATTTCTCTTTCAGTAACCTGCAGAGGACTTTTATACATTAAAGAGACTAGAACATGGGAGTTAAGGCTACTTGCAGGTACTGTTTAGATCTCTCTATGTTCAGTATGCTGTGCTGATATTGTCCTTGGCAAATGGGCCCCTCTGTCAGATTGTAGAGAGTGACCTTTGTCACTCATCACCTGGCTTATGTGTGGATCTCCACAGGATCCCCTTGACCAACAACTTCACTGAATACAATCCTGGCTCCCTACTTAAGGCCTTGCCTGGATACCAAAGATAGCCAATTTAGACTCTATATCCTTCATAAGGGAGTCCTTACTAGGTTCACTTTCATAAATTCCATCTTACAACTGTCAGAATGGTTAAGATCAAAACAAAGTGACACCTCATGCTGTCAAGGATGTGAAACATGAGGAACACTCCTCCATTTCTGGTGTGAGTGAAATCTAGTACAACCACTATGTAAATCAACATGGTAGTTACTCAGAAAACTAGGAATCAATCTACCTCTAAACCAAGCTTTACCACTCTTGGGCATATACCCATAGGATACTCCACCCTACCCCAAGGACACTTGCTCAACCATGTTCGTTGTGAATTTATTAATAATAGCTGGAAACTAGAAACAACCTATATGCCCCTTAACAGAAAATGGATAAATTAAATGTGGTACATGTATGTATGCATTGGAGCATTACTCAACTGCTTAAAAATTACATCATGAAATTTACAAGCAAATGAATGGAACCAGAAAAATTTTCCTGAGTGAAGAAACCCAGACACAGAAAGATAAACATGGTATATATTCACTTAAAACAGGATATTAGCTGTTAAGCAAATAGTAAGTAAAACCACAATCCATAGACCCAAAGAGGCTGGATAAAGAAGAGTATCTAGAAGAGATGCAGGGATTTCCTTGGTAGAGAAAATAAAAATAGAGTTTTCCCATGAAGGCTAGGGTTGAGCAGACAGAAGCATGGGGATCAGGTTGCAGAGTGGATGGGGTAGAAGGAAACAGTGCAGGGAGAGATGGATGCAATTGGGGGGTCACTTAGGGGGTACTGTGGAAAACTAGTACAATGGAAACTTCCCTGTTACCTAACAAAGTGATCCTAATGAGGCCTTTTAGTAAGGGAAAAAGTCTCAACTGGCCAGCTCTTGTAACCAGGCAAGGCTTCCAGCGGATGGACTGGGTGGCATTCAGGTGACCTGTTGGCCAAGGGGGTCCTGTGGAAATCCCCAAATAATACAAGTTATTGCTAAGTCAAATGGTTCTCCACAGAAAATGTCCCCACTGATGAGGATAACAGTCACAGAATGCATTAAACAGGGGAACAGTCTAGCTGGTGCCTACATAGAGCTTTTGCCCTGACTTTCTAGTGTCAGGCTATAAAAAGAAAAAGAGATACATCAAGCTACACTACAAAACCTGTGACATGCAGTCTGTCCTGCTATGCAAAATATGTGGCACAGAATTTATGAGAGTAGCCAACCAGTGTCTGATTTTACTTAAGGCCCACTCCTCAAGAAGGAACCCATATGAAACACTGCTTGGGTAGCCAAGAACCAGACTAGACAGCCCAGAGACCTAGGATAAAACCTGTAAAAGTATCTTCTATTCACCTGATGTAATTGTCATCTCAGAGGCTTACTCCTGAACAAAATAACCATTTTTAGTTCTTTCTGAGTGCTTGCTAGCTGGTTCAACTCACTGTTCTGGCTCAAACTCCTCTTCCGTTGACTGATTCAATCTGGCTTATCTCAGCTTCTAACAGAATGTTCTGCTTGGCCTCAAATTAACTCTGGCAATTTGTTCTAATCTTCTGGCTCCTTATTATCTGGCTTCAATTGCCTCTGCTGACCTGCTGACCTGCACTGAACTGCATGAACTCACTAATGAACTAACTCCACTGCACTGTACTCACTGTACTAAACTGAACTCCTCCAAACTGAACTCAACTGAACTCTGTTCCTTTGCCTGTCCTCTCTTTCCTCAGCTCACAGAGTTGGGCATATCCTATCTCTAACTTATTTAGTAAAATCATTCTCTGATTCACTGCTTTGTCTACCCCTCAATTAGACAGCACTTTCAAACATGGTTGTTTCCTTTTTTCAAACTAACCTTACCTATATTGTTTGGGATTAAAGGTGTGTATTAACGGTGTGTCTGTATTCCAGCAAGAATGATTAAAATTTCTTTACAAACCTAAATACTACTAGTCTAAGTAATTCAGTTAAATGACTCCTAATGATATTCTGCTATATTCACAGTGTTGGGATCGAGAAATCACCCAACAAACCACTCAGGCACCGATCTCAGTCAAACAGGGATACATTTTTAAGAACATTACTCCAGAACTTATTGATGGATCCATCATCACAGCTCAGACTTGGGAACTGAGACTGAGACCCTGACTGTTACCCGAGGTCATCTTATAAAGGGAAAAACATGACAAAAGTTCATAGCAAACATACAAGCTCATACACAGGTACAGGAAGTGCTTCTGGGCAGTTGCAGTGGTTGCTTCCGGTCCAAGGTTATGTAGCTAACTATGCAAAGCAGTTCTAACTGATCTTTCCTGTGATTGGCTCTAAGGAGGACAAGGATCTGGAGAATTTCAAAGAACACTAAAGCATAGAACTTAAGACGATATGTGATTAATAGTTAACTAGGGCTTGATAAAGGTCCTCTGTAACAATGTAAGATGGTTGGCTATAAGCGTAAAAAATGGCTACAGGAATGTCAGAAAGGCAGCAGCTCCCAAGGTCTTACTTAATACAATGATCAGTGCCTTATCAAGTCATCCTCAGAGAATCTTATTCTAACACCAAATAGGATCACATACAGAGACCCATAGCCAGACATTATGAGGAGAGAGTCAAAATTGGAGATCATCATCAGCTCCACCCCTAAGAGCTCAGGGAATCTCATGGAAAAGGAAGCAGAAAAATTATAAGGGCCAGAGGGGAGAGAGGACAGCCGGAGAACAAGGTCCACTGAATCAACTAAGCAAGTTGCATCTGAGCTGGCAAAGACTGAAGCAGCAAACACAGGGTCTACATGGGTCTGCACCATATCCCCTTGCAAATCTATTATAGATTTTAGTCTAGTATTTTTATGGGACTCCTGAGAGCGATAACAAGTAGGCCTTGAGTTGCCAGGTCCAACTTCAGTATAATAAATTTTGCTTCATATTGTTATATATAATTTTGTCAAGTCTGGGTGTTATCTCTTAAATCCTGTTCTTTTCTAATAACAGACCAAAATGAAGCAGATTGAGAAGGCAAGCAAGGGTTGGGAGACTCTAATCAGTATATATTGTATGAGAAAAGACTATTTTCAATAAAAGAAAAATAATAAAATAATAAAATTGTGTTTGTAAAAATAAATTTAACATTTTGAAAACTAAAAAGAACTAAGCTTTAAAATTAATAATAAAGTAAAAACAGTAATGTTTAAATGAGTATTATAAATATTTTAAGATTTTATATTTATAAAGTTATAGAAGTTGATTAAACTGGAATGGTAGACAGATAGGTAGATAGTTATTAAGATAGATACAAATATATGATAAGGTTAAATCAGAACTCTGATAGTAAACTGAAATAAGTTAAAATTTAAAAAGTCTTATAATCATTAATTGTAGAAAATGATAGTGTAGTATTTACTTGAAAAACAAGAATTATTTGTTTTGAGAATTAAACATTGAAATATTACAATTGACACTGTATAAAGTTAAAACACAACATCTTGTATACCATTAAAAGAATACAACATGTTCTACACAGTGTTCACAGCAACAGGGTGCAAGGCTTTCATTCAGCATCATTATACCAAATCCACATTTCCTGACATCAGTTTCTCTATATGTCTAAATCAATATTTCTTTGCATTAGTTCAGGTAACAACCCTGAAGACTCTAAGATCTAACAATCTATCTGATTGCACTACTATATGTGGCCATTTTATATTATGAGACCTTAAATAATATCATTTTAAATTGAATTTATTTTAATTGACAAAAACACATGAAACAGAAATGTACTAGTTAATGGGCCTCTTGCAATTATCTATGCATGTATATCTTTATTAAATCACAGAAAATCTCATTCTTATCCAACATTGATTATTTTGTTGTTAAAGCTATTCCAATTCTTTACTTCTAGCAATATATATATATATATATATTCACCCAACAATAGGAACATCCAGGAATCCCCTCTTCCTAATGCAGCTTAAGACCTTTCCTAATCAGCATCTCTTCCTTATCCTCTTATACTCCTGCTCTCCATGAGTTCCTGCTAAATTCATTTCAATACTCACATTTTATATGATCACACTTTATGTTCCTTACACAAGTGAGAGCTTGCAGTACTTATTTATATTTCTGTACCTGGTTCGTTTAATTTCACATAACATTCTCCAGTTTCATCCATGTTGTTTCAGAACAGGATTGAATTTCATTCTATGTTACTTTTTAAATAAAAGTTCCAATTGACAGACATATTGGTTGCTTCTGTGCTTTAGTTCTTGTGATGTGCCCTGCAAAAACAAATACAAACAAACAGAAGGTTACAAATGTGTCATTGAGAGCAGATATATACTTGGAAAGAGTCTGCATATATATGTTGATTCTGTTTTGAAAACTAAATACTGCTTTCCATATATTGTATTAATTGTACTCCTACAAATAGAAGGCAGCAGTTTTCATTTCTCCATACCTCCATCACATAAGCACTTTTCTTTGTGTTTCATAATATCCATTCTTACTGGGTAAAATATTGTCTCATTATAATTTCATTTGCATATCCCTGGGGATTATTGATTTTCAGCAGTTTTATTTTCTTTTCATGTATCTTTTGAGTATCTTTATATCATATCATTCCCAGGGAAAAAAGAAAACTGGTCTGTATCACAGTGAAAGTATTTAGAAAAACTATACAAGCAGAGAAAAACTGGGAATTGTAGGAGGCATAGGATAAGAAATATTGAACAGACATTGCGTTAAGAGTTTCTGATTTCAGAATTAGACAAGAACCCATTGCTATTGGTCAGTTTAAAGCTCTAACGCTGAACAAGCTACTCTACAAGCTACTTCCTTATCTTACAGGAAATGAAGTTATTTTTGCTCTCGGTAGGCTGTGAGTGTTGTAATTCCTTTTGTTTGCTTATCTTTCGAACACTTAGTATCAATTGTCATCATACATATTCTATAGATTAATTCATGTCTGTCTTTTTGAACTAATACAAATAAGATCCTAAGATCAGAAACTATTTTTGTGTTCTTAATTGAATTTCTTGTGAGTGTCTGAAACAATCCATGGTAAAAGTGCCCTATTAGATAAAGCTGGTATATAAGAGAAATGGCTTCATAAGTAAATGAAAGAATATAAATTTAAGAGCATAATGCCATGCACAGGTTACACATGTAAGGATCAGAGAAATTGAGGCAGAACTCAAATTCTGGCAGTTGCCTTAATTAACAGGATGAATTTTTACTTCCTTAGTTGTCAAATGGGATAGGAATGCTAATTCAGAAAGAAGCCTATCTTTAGTCATATCATCAAGGTGAGGTATGTAAGTGGGTTAAATAGTAGCTGGTAAAAACTGAACATGTGACAACAATTTAAATAATTAGGAGTGAAAGATCTGACCAATGAGAACTGAAATTACATTGAGACAAGTTTTTCATAGACAAATTGACCAATTTGAAAAGGTCTATTGCCACCAGAGGCAATATGGGTACAAAATATTCTACTGGTGCTAGTATAGCTTCAGGGCAATTAAGATTAAACTCAAGTTATCCTAAAGATAAGCCCATAGGAAGTTGAAGCTTTGGGATTTATCCCTAAATGCATATGAAAATTCCCAAAAGGGACTTCCACATGTCAAAATAATCATCTCTCATGTAGGCATTTTCATAAAACACGATGATACAGAGTTACATTACATTACTCTTTATTTCTTATTTATACACAGGCCTTCAGTCTCATAGCATGTTGTATTTAAGAAGTGAGATATCAAAACACAAAAACTAGGCTACAATTAGCCCTAGAGAGTTAAGGGGTAGACTCAGCCACATGCTCAACGTGGTCACAGTCATCCTTCCCAAAGTATATGTTCATGATACTTTCCTCTAGTGAGTTAGAAACTCACAGTGATATTTGAAGAAAGGCCAGGAGAATCATGAGCTTGCTAAATTGACACTATCTATACGAAATACAAAATTTGGAAGTGTACAAATATTTTTAAATTTACTAAAATGCTGATAAAGTTTACCCTGGATATTTTAAACTTTATATTTTATTAAACTAACAAAATTGTATTATATTTATTTTTACCTTACTTTCTCCAATATTTTCCTCAGCAGGCATAAGAATAATAATGAAAAATTATAAAAACCACTTCCACAGATTTGTGTCTACTTTATGTCTATTTTACAAACATACAAGCATCCTGTAAATATTTACAATGTTGTAATGAGTTCAAAATTAATAATATATTAAAATACAAAAGAAATTTACAAAGAGTTTAAAGTTTTAAATGTCTAAATAAGTTTGCCTTAGGTGATTATTTGGTTATTCCTGCTGCGTGTATTTTTTAAAACACTACTGCCTTGCCCAGGGATGGCTACATTACCAGCCCACTTCTGAATTCCCTTTCTACATACCTTTAGGTCCTGGAAGAGACTATACCACTAGCCCCTTCCCAAGACCTTTGAATCCACAGATAAAGCGCACACACATACACACACACACACACACACACACACACACACACACACCACATACACCCACACACCCACACACACCCCCACCCACCCCCACACACACAAGTGGGGGGGAAGGAAGGAAGGGAGAAAGGGAGGGAGGGAAAAGTGTGCCCTTACCAATTTATTATCTCAGTCTTTCCACCTGCCCTAAACTTAGTGGCTAATGCAACCTAGCCTGTGCCAAACATTTTTGGACACCCTCCTGTAATGGAGGCCACAGGTCTTAGCTCCCACCTCCCCCCAGGCCTTGCATGATTGCTGTGTTGTTCTCCTCCAAAGCATGGCAGACCAAACCTCTCCTTCCCTGCATCTCCTCTTCTGCCTGGGACCTGGAAATCCTGCCTGTACCTTCCACCCAACAATTGGTTACCCAGCTTTTTTTATTGACAAATCAAGAACCAATTGGGGAACAATACCTTAGTATTGGAACCTCCCCTTAACATATTCCTAGGAGCATATCAAAGGAAGACTTCATTATGCATATTTTGTTAAAAAATAACTGTTGAAACCAATGCATATAGAATATAAGGAATGATGAAGAAACAATTGGACAAATAAAGTCAACTATTGACTGTGCTCCAATGACAGCATCAAGTGAAGAATCTACATGGTAGATTCTGCCGTTAATTGTGTATACCAGAGTTTTCAATCAGGGTAGAAGTGTTGGTGTTTTCTCACAAGTCCTTAAACATGCCTGGCCCCTAACCTACAGAAAACATGAACTCAGAGCAGGTAACTCTGTATCAAAGGCAGTCCTTGGAGACTTGGAGTGGAAGGCTGGCTGGATCACTCAGGACAGCTGGAGCAAGATCTGACTTTTATAATTTTCAGTATAGGAATATGAAGAGCAACTCTGCAACAAAAAACAACTTAAACCTGGATAAATCATATTGTCTCTTCTGAGTCCCAAAAGAGTAAGAAAAATCTTCAAGAATACAATATTTATTTATGAAGAAAGTAGAACAAAACCTTGGACACTGAACTACATGCAAGAGACAAATGAATGTTAAATAAATGCTGGGAAAAGATTGTAAAGGGAATAAAGTAACTAGCATTTACTCCATGTGTAAGATGCAAAATTAGTATTTATAAAAACATCTTGGGTTGCTGGAGTTGGTACCCCCATATGGAGTACGGCTTCTTCAGAGAACAATAGGGCATGATGATGCATGTAAACTTAGCTTCTGCTGAAAGACTGACACATCGATTATCTTGCTTCTCAGATTATGAGCAGCTACTCCCACAGAAAGGGAACAAATAAACTAACTCATTCACAGTTGCCTGCTGTCCTGTAGATGAAATGACTCATTGATGGGCTTTTTCTAACATAAAAGACCAGGATATTTATTGAATATGGGGACAACACTGAAGGGTTGCTTTATGCCTGTGAGAACAGCTGAAGCTAGTACTTAAACTGTAGACCAGTTCAACTTCTATACTGTTCCATCTTACATCATTTTTATATCATTTATTCACCACTGTTCCTGACCACAATCCACAATGAAGCTTCTATTCAGAAACTGCCAGTTCTAATACCACTTCCTAGAGCTATTTCTGGAAACATGGGCATGACAGAATTATTCTGAAGGAAGAAATTCTGAAGTGATTTTTAAAAACGTGATCACTGATTGGTTGAGTATACTCCAAAACTTAACAATAGGTGGACTGTTGATAAAATTAACATGTGGCGCATGCCTTTAGTCCCAGCACTCAGGAGGCAGAGGCAGGCGGATCTCTGAGTTCGAGGCCAGCCTGGTCTACAGAGTGAGTTCCAGGACAGCCAGGGCTACACAGAGAAACCCTGTCTCGAAAAAAAATAAATAAATAAAAAAATTTAAAAAAACAAACAAAAAAAACCCATGATTGATAAATAAATACAATTGTTAGTATTCCTTTGTGACAAACTGAGATAGAAATCCAGTAAATGAATAATCTCTGCCATTGTCATATCCCAAGGACTTGAGAGATATAACAGGATATGAAGAATCCTTGACAATTTTGAATTTGATATTAGTAACTGGTTGTTTCTCACACATTGAAGATAGAGAGTGCACAAATCAAAGTAGCTAACAAACCCTACAAAGATGAGGATAATAGAGTATTATATAGGCAGTATATAGGCTCCCATAGTCTACAATCCAAAACTACACCCATCTAGGCAAACAGAAGTACTCCATCTTCACTATTAAAGACTACTTTTTACCTCATCCCTGACATCCTCCAGGCCAATCTACCCTTTCCAATCAAAATCTTGCTCCATGTTCTAGTGACTTGTTTAATAATAAAAAACTAAAAGCTGAGAGTAAAAAAACTGTGAAAGAGCTAGGACAATAATAGAAAGAAAACAATAGATGTCAAACAAGACATATGATCTAGTTTTGTGTCAATATGAGTGCTGAGAAAGCAATGAGTCCTTAGAATGGAGGAGCAGTAAGAATGGAATACAATTTGATAAGAGAGTTGGACAGAAGTTGTATGAGATAGGTAAAATCTACAGGCAAGAATATGCTTTCTCTGCATTTTGTAGGGTAGATATAATGGTAGAAAATATGTTTATAGAACCTATATGTTACTAATAGATAGATAATGGAGGAATCACCAAAAGAAGAAGGGACACAATTACTTTAGTGGGTGGAGAAAGGAAATGTGGTATCCACAAGTATCTGAGTTGAAAGGTATTATGGAAATTAACATTTAGGAGTAAGGGAGATGTACCATCAGCAAGGCCTTTATTAGAGATTGGGACATCACAGTGTTTCTTAATCACATGTAATTTTGACACTCCTGCACCTTCCAAGTAGAAATTTCTTAAAACATTTTTTGCATTGATAATTTAGGAATCATGCCCACACCTAGTAGACTGCATGCAAAGATGCTGTAAAATAATATACAGCACATAAACAATTCCCTGGAGGAAGACTTGTTTGGCTCAGAAAGGCAATAGTAGTGAAGTTGAGAAAAATGGGACCTATACAAACAAACAAACAAACAAACAAAAAACAAAATTAAAAGACTGAGAAGACACCGATAAGTAGATATTAGGCAGAGTGTGGAATATCCACAATACAACTCATGGAACACATGAAGCTCAAGAGAAAGGAAGACCAAAGAGTGGATGCCCCAGTTCTAAATAGAAGGAAGAACAAAATAATCAAGGGAAGTAGAGTGTGGGAGGGACTTGAGAGGAAGAGAGAAGGGGAAGGAAGAAAAGGGGTAAGGATCAGATATGGAAGGAGACAGGGATGATATACAGAGAGTCAGGAAATTGAACAGTGTAGCAATGGTGGATGGGGAACTGGAGGTAGCCACCAGAAAGACCCATATACCAGGAAAGCAGGAGGCTCACAAGGGATGAGATTAGCTGAAATGCCCATCAAAGGGAAGGGAGAACCTGTAGAGACCATATACAGAGGTTAGGCAAGTTCCCTGGTTAAGGGATGGGGCCACCCACTCATGTCTAAATTTTTGAACCAAAATTGCTTCTATCTAAATTAAATACAGGGACAAAGAATGGAGCAGAGACTGAAGGAAAGGCCATCCACAGACTGCCCAAACTAGAGATCAAATCCATACACAGACACCAAACACAGACTCTATTGTGGATGCCAAGAAGTGTTTGCTGACTGGAGCCTGATACAGCTGTCTTCTGAGAGTCTCTGCCAGAGCCTGATCAATACACATGTGGATGTACACAGGCAAACATTAAACTGAGCGCAGGGACCCCAGAGGAGAAGCTAGGGCAAGGATTGAAGGAGCTGAAGGAGTTTGCAACCCCATAGGAAGAACAACAATATCAACCAACCAGACCCCACCCCCATGCCCCAAAGCTTCCAGGGACTAAACCACCAACCAAAGAGTATACATGGGGGAACCCATGGCTCTAGCTGGATATATAGCAGAGGATTGCCTTATTGGACATCACTAGGAAGGGAGACCCTTGGTCCAGTGCAGGCTCAATGACCCAGGGTAGGGGAATGCTAGGGTGCTGAGGCTGGAGTGGGTGGGTGGGTGGAGAAATACCTTCATAAAGATAGGGGATGGGAAGATGGGATAGGGGATTGTGGAAGGGAAACTGGGAATGGGGATAACATTTGAAATGTCAAAAAATAAAATAATCAATAAAAAGGTGAAAAAAGAGACTGAGAGGAAATGCTTTTCATTATACTTATGATAATAATCTCTTAGTCATTCTCCAATGAGTCTCATGGGTGTTTATTTATGTTATAATATATTAGTTAAATCAGATGGGTTTTTTTAAAAAGATGATAAATGACAGACATGAGTAGACACTAGTCCCTGAGGATAAGAAGTTAAGTTATTTTATTTGTTTTTCTATTTGCTTGTTTATTAATAGTGCCACACATAAAATAATGCACATAAATTTCAAGTTACCCATGGAATTTTGACCAAAGTTCTACTTAACACAGATTCACAAAGTCCATATAAGGGCCCTGAGACCATTTATATTTTACAAAATTTATGATGTAGTGGACATTCATATTAATTGTCAAAAAAGTCATGTTATTTCACTGCTTATTATAGTTTAGATACAGCATGCCCCCAACATGTTCTGTGTTCCTATAGTAGGTCTTAGCTGGGAGGGGCATTTTTGGATTTGTTCTTTTTTTAATTTTAGGAAATTAGGCGTCCTAAAAAGAGGAAGTGAGTTTTTAGAAGATGATCATTTTCAATTATATTTAGTCATAGCTCTTATTTCAGTCATAGCTATCTATCTATCTATCTATCTATCTATCTGCTTTTTCTGGCATAACAAGATGTGAACAGATGGCATCACTTCACATTATGCAAGAACATTTAAAACAACTAAAATCTCAGGAAAAATTCAAGATGTTTGTATTCCATATCTACCAAAAGAACCTCTGCAAATATGTCTCTTACATCTTGACTATGTTTATTAATAAATACAGTCCATACTGTGTGCATAGCAGAAGTTTAGACCAACTTGATAGCTACCCTTTTTTTCTACCAGGGTAGCCAGAGAAGAAAAGTATGGAACCCAGAAGTTGAGAAAAGTCAAATCCTAAAGAGGAGTAGACCATATTATCAAACCCTAGTTGACCCTTAAGTATTCTTATTTAAGAAACTCAAATCAACTTAGTTACAAAAGAAAGATGGGAAATGAGAACAGATGCCTTAACTAAGGGAGACTGCTTATAGCCCACCAACAAAATCACCTCTTGTTGCAAATGAACAAATACTTATTACAGAAAACTTAGAAAGGGTTAATGAAGAGACATAACCTTACTTTTTATGTCTGTGATACATTCCAAAATTACTTAATTTCCAAGAACCAAAAATAAATAAATAAATAAATAAATAAATAAATAAATAAATAAATAACAAAGTATAATGTAAAATAAGCCCATTCACTTTGTCTCCTAAAGAGGCAGCTCAGGGAACTAAGTGAAAAAGATTTAATCTCACCACTGAATACAGAGCTATCACTAGAAGAATGGGAAAATCCATTACAGAGCAGCAGAAATTATCCAAGATGAAGAATATCAGGAGCTAAAGCAACAACAACAAAAAGAATAACACCTGAGATACCTGAAAATTATTATCAAACTATAAAACACATGGGTATTGAAATGCATGAAAAAGAGAATGATAACAAAAGCATTGAAAAGTGGTTACAATTAACTTCCAAAATTTGAGGATATATATATTAAATGAGCACCACATATAATAAACATGCAGAGAGAAAATGGGGAGGGGGACTTTCTATACTGATGTATACTATAAATCAAATTATTGAAAGCTGATGAGAAAGAACAAATACTAAAAGTAAAACAGAATAATGTCCAGATTTTGTGTAGGGAAGATAAGATTGTTTCGGGAGACCTTTTCATTAGGATCATTACACTGAATAAACAAGAATGCTCCCTCCACTGGGAATCAGCATCACTAAAAAACATGCTGAGGGTCCAACTGAGAAAAATAAATTAGGTCCTCTTTTTTATCTAGGGTATCTGCCTTCTCCTTCCCCTGGTTATCAGCACTGCTGGTTCTCAGGCTTTCAGACTTTGGCTTAATTGTGTAAATTAAACAAACCATTGAGTTGCCTTGCAAGTCAGATTGCAAATGGTTTCTTACTTCAGTATTATCATAAGTAAATTCTCATAATGTGTTCTGTTTGACTGAAGAACCCTTAAGAATATATTTTCTACACTAATCTGTAGATGCATAGAAGTAATATAATCCTCATAATCTAACCACTTTTCATTTTATGAATATTTTGCTTGCAACCATGTAAGTGAAACATATATGTTCAGTACTTGGTGAGGACAGAAGTAGGTACTAGAACCCATGGGGCTGGAATTATGGATGGTTATGAACAATCATTTGAGTGCTGGAAACTGAATCCTATTTCTGTGCAAGAGCAACAGATGTTCTTAACCATTCAAACATCTCTCCATCCTCAAGGATACATGTTTTTCATTTCTTATTGGTTATTTTATTTATTGACATTTCAAATGTTACCCCCTTCCCAGTGTCCCCTCCCCAAAACCCCTATCCCCTTCCCCCTCCCCCAGACTCTATGAAGGTGCTCCCCTACTCACCCATTCACTTCTGACTCAGTGCCCTAGCATTTCCCTACCCTGGGTCATTAAGCCTGCACTGAACCAAGGAGCTCCCCTCCCAGTGATGCCCGATAAGACAGTCCTCTGCTACATATCCAGCTAGAGCCATGAGTTCCCCCATGTGTACTCTTTGGTTGGTGGTTTGTTCCTCAGGAGCTTTGGGGGGGGTCTGGCTGGTTGATATTGCTGTTCTTCCTATGAGGTTGCAAACTCCTTCAGCTCCTTCAATTCTTGCCCTAACTTCTCCATTAGGGTTCCCATGCTCAGTCCAATGTTTGGCTACATACATCCAAATCTATATTGTTCTGGCTCTGATGCAGCCTCTTGGGGAACAGCTAGACCAGGTTCTTCTCAGCAAGTGCTTCTTGGCATCAGCAGTAGTGTCTGTGTTTGGTGTCTGCATGTGGGATAGATCCCTAGGTAGGGCAGTCTTTGGATGGCCTTTACTTCAGTCTCTGCTCTATTCTTTGTCCCTGCATTTCCTTTTGACTGGAGAAATTCTGGATTAATATTTTTGAAATGGGTGGGTGACCCCATCCCTCAACCAGGGGCTATGCCTATCCACTGGATATGGTCTCTACAAGTTCTATCTCACTTTTGTTGGGTATTTCAGCTAATGTCCCCCCTGCTGGGCCCTGCGAACTTCTTGGGTCCCTGGCATCTGGGACTTTCTAGTGGCTGCCTTCAATTTCCCCCTCCCCTACTGCTATTCTCCTCCTTTCAGATTCCTGACCCTTTGTCCTTCTACTCTATATCCTGCAATATCTGAACTGGCTCCCCCCTTTTCTCCCCTTCCTGCCCCCTCCCAGATCCCTCTCTCCCTCTACTTTCTGAGATAATTTTCTTCCCATTTCTGAATAGGACTGTATCATCCACCAAACAGCAATCCATGGACTGGGAAAAGATCTTTATCAACCCTACATCTAATAGAGGATTAACATCCAAAATATATAAAGAATTCAAGAAGTTAGCCTCCAGAAAACCAAATAACCCTATCAATAAATGAGGTACAGAGAAAAACAAAGAATTCTCAATGAAGGAATCTTGAATTTCTGAGAAGGACTTAAAGAAATGTTGAACATCCTTAGTCATCAGGGAAATGCAAATCAAAATGACCCTGAGATTCCACCTTACACCAGTCAGAATGGCTAATTTCAAAACCTCAGGTAACAGCAGATGCTGATGAGAATGTGGAGAAAGAGGGACACTCCTGCATTGCTGGTAAGATTGCAAGCTAATATAACAACTCTGGAAATCATTCTGGTGGTTACTCAGAAAACTGGCCATAGTACTACCTGATGACTTAGCTATACCACTCTTGGGCACATACTCAAAAAGAGCTCCAACATATAACATGGACACATGCTCCACTATGTTCACAGCAGCCATATTTGTAATAGCCAGAAGCTGGAAAGAACCCAGATGTCCCTTAATACAGAAATTGTGGCACATTTAAGCAATTGATTACTACTCAGCTATTAAAAACAATGACTTCATGAAATTAGCAGGCAAATGGATGGAACTTGAAAATATCTGGAGTGAGGTAGCCAGTCACAAAAGATCACACATGGTATGTACTCACTGATACATGGATATTAGCCAAAAAGAAGCTCAGAATACTCACGATACAACTCACAGGCTGCATAAAACTCAAGAAGAAAGAAGACCACACCAAAGTGTGGATGCTACAGTCCTATTCAAGAATATTCTTAAAGATAGAGACGAGTTTTAAACTGATGTGGAAAACAAAGCACATAAAGGACAATTAAAATTTAGAATACACTTAGAGTCCTTTAGGTGTATAGGAATTTTAATCTAACAACAAGGCTGCACTAACAAGAGATAAGATCCAAAGACCTTCTAAATCTATGTGATCAAGCTGTAATGTCACACCAGACGCTATTAATCCCTCTGGCTATTTAACAGATATGCCCTTAGTATACACCTTTAATCCCAAACAATGAAATTTATTTGAGGGGCAGACAAAGTGAGAATCAGAGAAAGATTTGGCAGAATTAGTCAGTGATAGGCTATGCCCAACTCTCAGAAGAACAGAAGAAAGGCTACTTAAGAGCAGTGCAGAGTACAAATCAGTCACTAGTTGAGTTCAGTTGAATTTGTGAGTTCAGTTCAGTTAGTTCAGTTTGTGAGTATAGGTCAGCAAAGAAAGTTGAAGACAGAGAATAAAAGAGCCATAAAGTTAGTTTGACACTAAGCAGAGCAATTCAGTGAGATGCTAAGAGAAGCCAGATTAAATCAGTGAGCTTGGAAAGCAGTTGGAGCCAGAACAACTGAATTCAACCAGACAGAGTTCAGAGAGAACTAGAGTGAGCTTATTCAACAGTAAGCCTCTGAAATGACAGTTACATCTGGCAAAAAATTTACATTTACATTTATGTATACATGCTTAAGAGTAGTATAGATGGATCTTGAGGTAGATCTATTCCCATCTTCCTGAGGAAATGCCACACTATACAAATTTAAACTCCCACCACTAATGAATGAATAAATGAATCTCTTACTTTGTATTCTGGCCAGCATAATCTGCCCTTGTTTTATTGATCTTCAATACTATAACTAGTATAAGATGACATTTCAGGGTAGATTTGCTTCTCATTTTGCTGATGACTAAGAATGTCAATTTTGGGGGGACATAAAAAGATTTTATGTAATGATGAAAATTAAAAGAATAAAAAAGTGGCCCAGTGGATGAGGGGCTCCTCTGCCCTGTGTATGAATGCCATCTCCCTTCCAGTCTGTACCTGTGGGGGAAAGATTAGCCTGTTTTCCATCTCTCTCAACACTACAAAGTCTACAGAGCTCCCAGGAGAGCTGCTGCAGCCAGTACTACAGATTCCCCCAGGAGATCTATTACAATGCAAGGACACAGAAGGTAAGATTCAGACAGAGACACCCAGGTCCACTAACACCAGAGATAACCAGATGGCAAGAGGTTAGCGTAAGTCCATAAACAACCTAAGCTAATATACTTTGACACCATCAGAATCCAGCTCTCCCACCACAGCAAACCATGAATACCCTGATGTACCTGAAAAGCACAATACTGACCTAAAATCTTATCTTATGAAGATACTAGAGATCTTTAAGGAGGATATAAATAACTCATTTAAAGAAATACAAGAAAACACAGTTAAACATGAAGAAGCCCTTAAAGAGAAACACATAAATACCTCAAAGAAATACAGAAAAATGAACAGGTGAAGGAATTGAACAAAGAAGTCCAATATCTAAAAATGGAAGTAGAACAATAAAGAAATCACAAATAGAGGAAACTCTAAAAATGGAAAACCTAAGAAAGAAGTCAGGAGCTACAGATGCAAGTTTTAACAACAGAATAAAAGAGATAGAAAAGAAAATCTCAGGAATAGAAGAGCCCGTAAAAGATACTGACACAACAGTCAAAGAAAATACAAAGCATAAAATACTCCTAACCCCAAATATACAGGAAATGCAGGACAAAATGAAAAGACCAAATCAAAGAGTAATAGGAATAGAAGAAAGCAAAGATTCACAGCGCAAAGAACACAAAATCATCTTCAACAAAATCATAGAAAACTTCCCCAACATAAGAAAGAGATGGCCAAAAGTACAAGAAACCTGTATAACACCAAATAAATTGGACCAAAAAAGAAAATCCTCCTATTACATAATAATCAAAATAGTAAATGTACAGAAAAAAAAGAAAGGATATTAAAATCTGTAAAAGAAAATGTCACGTAACATATAAAGGCAAACCTATCAGAATTACCCCAGATTTCTCAACAGAAACTGTAAAAAATGCTAGAAGATCCTAGACAGATTTCATGCAGCCCCTAAGAGAACACAAATACCAGTCCAGGCTACTATACCCACCAAAATTCTCAATCATCACAGATGGAGTAAACAAAATATTCCATGACAAACAAAATTTAAACAATATATATCTACTATTCCAGTCCTACAGAGGAATCTAGAAGGATAATTCCAAAACATGAAGAGTATCTACACCAAAGATAAAACAAGAAATTAACCATCTTACAACCCAAAAGGAGAGAATCATACACACATATTTCCACCACCAACAAACATAACCGGAACTAACAGTCATCTCTCTTTAATATTTCTCAATGTCAATGGACTCAATACCCCAATAAAAAGACATAAGTTAAGAGACTGGATACTCAAGCAGGATCCAGCATTTTGTTGCATTCAATAAACACACCTAAATGAGAAAGACAGATACTACCTCAGAGTAAAAGGATGGAAAAAAGGTTTCTAAGCACATGGTTCCAAGAAACAAGCAGGAATTGCCTGTTTAAATATTCAATAAAATAGCCAAAGTTATCAAATAAGATAAGGAAGGACACTTCATATTCACCAAAGGAAACATCCTCCAAAATTAAATCTCAATTCTGAACATCTTGGCCCTAAAGAAAAAGGCATCCACATTCACAAAAAAATAAAAAATAAAAAAATTAAAAAATTAAAAAAATAAAACAAAAACAAAACAAAACAAAAAAAACCCAAAACTTTACTAAAGCTCAAAACACATATTAAAACTTACAAAATAATAGTGGAAGTCTTCAACACCCCACTCAGAACTATGGACAGGTCATTGAAATGGAAACTAAATAGAGACACAGTAAAGCTAATTGACGTTATGAACCTAATGGAATGAATATATATATATTCATGGAGTAAGACTAGACTTAAATAAGAAAACCAACAGTAAGGCCACATACCCATGGGAATTGAACAATTCACTATTCAATGATAACTTGTTGGTCGGGTGAGGGATAAAGGAAGAGATTAAAGACTTTCTAGAACTCAATGAAAACAAAGACATAGCATATTCAAAATATGGGACCCAATGAAAGAAGTTCTAAGAGGAAAATTCATAGCACTAAATGCCATCATAAAGAAACTGGAAAGATCCTACATTAGCAACTTAACAGCACACCTGTAATTCCGGGAATCAAAAAAAGCAAATGCACCCAAGAGGAGTAGATGGTAGGAAGTGATCAATCTCAGGGCAGAAATCAACCAATCAGAAACAGAATGATACAAAGGATCAACAAAACCAAAAGCTAGTCCTTTGAGAAAATCAAGAAGATAGATAAAACCTTAGACAAACTAAATAAAGCGCTCAGAGACAGTACTCAAATTAACAAAATCAAAAATAAAAAGGAGACATAACAACAGAAATTGAGGATATTCAAGAAATCATCAGATCTTACTATACAGACCTTTATTCAACTAAACTACAAAGTCTAGATGAAATGGATGACTTTTTTGAGAAATCACCTCTTTATTAGATAAAAAATGCATTTGCCAAAATTAAGGGATAGGTATCATATTTATAATGTTAAATTGTCTGAAATATATTTCAGCAACATAAAATTGTCAGTGAAAAATCTGTATGACATGAACTTCAAATCCCTGAAAGAAGAAATAAAAAAAGACTTCAGAAGATGGAAAGATCTTCCATGCACATGGATTTGTAGGATTAACATAGTAAAAATGGCCACCCTACCAAAAGCAATCTAGCATTTCAATGCAATTCCCATCAAGATTCCAACACAATTCTTCACAGACATGGAAAGAGCAATTATCAAAACAGAAAACCCAGGATAGTGAAAACAATTCTTAACAATAAAAGAAATTCTAGAGGATTCACTATCTCTAACCTCAAACTGTACTACAGAGCAATAGTGATATGAACCACATGGTATTGGTAGAGAGACAGACAGGTGGATCAGTGGAACAGTATTGGGGACCAAGAAATAAGCCCACAAACTTATGGACACTTGATCTTCAACAAAGAAGCCAAAAATATACAATAGATAAAAGAAAGCATCTTAAATAAATAATGCTGCTCTGACTGGATGTCTGTATGTAGAAAAATGAAAATAGATCCATATTTGTCACCTTGCACAAAGCTCAAGTCCAAGTGGATCAAGGATTTCAACATAAAACCAGAAACACTGAATCAAATAGAATAGAAAATGAGAAAGAACCTAGAACTCATTGTCACAGAGGGAAAATTCCTAAACACAGCTACAATGGCACAGGCTCTAAGATCAACAATTTATAAGTGGGACCTCATGAAACTGAAAAGCTTCTGTATAGCAAAAGACACAGTCAACAGGACAAATCAGCAACCTACAAATTGGGAAAAAAAAAGATCTTCAAAACCTCATATCCAATAGAGGGCTAATATTCAAAATATAAAGAACTCATAAAGAAGCTAACATCCAAAAAACCAAATAACCCAATTAAATAACAGAGTATAGAACTAAACAGAGAATTTTCAATGGAGGAATCATGAATGGCCAAGAAGCACCTAAAGAAATGTTCAACATCCTTAATCATGGAAATGGAAATCAAAATGACCCTGAGATGCTATCTTACACCATATCAAAAATATGCTCCAACATAGAACAAGGACTCATGCTCCACTATGTTTATAGTAGCCTTATTTATAATAGCCATAAACTGGAAATGACCCAGATGTCCCTTAAGTGAAAAGTGGATACAGATAATGTGGTACATTTACACAATGGAATACTACTTAGCTATTAAAAGCAACAACTTCATAAGTTTTGCAGTCAAATGGATGGAACTAGAAAATATCATCCTGAGTGAGGTGGCACACCCAAAAAGATATACACGGTGTGTATTCTCTGATAAGTGGATATTAGCTCGAAAGCTCAGAACACCTATGATATAACTCACAGACCATATGAAGTTTAACAGGAAGGAAGGCCAAAGTGTGGATGTTTCAATCCCACTTAGAAGGGGGAACGAAATAATTACTGGGGGTAGATGGAAGGAGAGTCATGGGTGGGAGAGTGGAGGGGAGGGGAAAAGGGGAGAATAAGGTTCAAGTATGGGAAGGGGCAGGAGAAAGGTCCAGAAGGCCAGGAGAATGAAGAGAAATATGTAGCAGTGGATAGTGGGGAATGGGGGAAAACAATAGAACATCCCAGAGTTGAGGGATGCAAGAGGCTTCCAGGACCCAATGGGGATGACATTAGCCAAAATACCCAACAGAAAAGAGATGGAACATGAGCAGTACCACAGTAGATAGCGATAGCCCCCAATTGAAGGAAAGTGCCAGTCACCGACCTCAAAATTTTTAACCCAGAATTGCTCCCAGCTAAAGGAAACCTAGGGACAAAAAAGGAGCACAGACTAAGGAAAGACCACCCAGAGACCACCCCACCTTGGGATCTATCCCATCTTTAGACACTAACCCCAACACTATTGCTGATGCCAAGAAGTGCTTGCAAACAGAAGCCCAGTAGCCTGTCCTCTTAAAGGATCTGTCAACACCTGACTAAGACAGATGCAGATACTCACAGCCAGTCATTGTACTGAGCCCAGGGACCCTAATGGAAGAGATAGAGAAGGACTGAAGGATCTGAAGGGGATTGTAACCCCATAGGAAGAACAACAATGTCAAGTAACAAGACCCCTCAGAACTCCCAAGGACTAAACCATCAACTAAAGAGTATACAAGTGTGGATCCATGGCCTTACCTGGCATCAGTGAGAGAGGAGGTGCTTGCTCCTATGGAGGTTGGTTGCCCCAGTGAATGGGGATGCTAGAGGGATGAGGTAGGAATGTGTGGATGGGTAGGGCAGTAACTTCCTAGAGGCAAAGGAAAGGGAGAATGGGATGGGGGAGACTGTGAAGGTGGAATAACATTTGAAATGTATACAAATAAAATGATAAAAAATAAAAAAAAATAAAGAACTAACTAAACAATACCAAAGCATCTATAATAGAAGTGCACTGTGATATAAAATATTGCCTTATAATTCAGGAGTCCTTCTCTGGATGATAGGATCTGAGCCCTTTGATCCTGTGATAGTTATGTAGCAAATGAAAGGTGAAATTACAAATATTAAAGCAATAACATCAGATTTGGCACTTTATACTAGAGTTTAAATAATTAATTAAATAATTGATACTGTGTTTCTACTACAGCTGCTCTCAGAAGACTAATAGAATTTTCGGTTTCTTCATTGTTGACCTTGGTGGCAGTGATAGTACCATTCACTGTGCTCTAGAAATTTTCTCTTAGTCTCTTATGTCCACTCCTGAAGCAGTCCATTGATGTACATATGTAGGCACCTCTTCTTTCTCTGTCTTGGAGGAGTACTAGTTAGGAGATAGTGAGAGGCTTTTCTGGTTTTTCCTGATGACCTCAGTAGCAGCTACAAGGAGGAGACTTCAGGAGACTCCAGGTCCTGGCCTTGTTTTCTCTTGTGAGAATTCTCTGTTTAGATCTGTATTCTTGTTTTTAAATTAGATTCTGCTGTCTTGATGTACAGCATTTTAAATTCTTTATCCATTTTAGATATTAGCCCTATAGCAGATGTTGTTAGTAAAAGTCCCTTTCTATTGTATAGCCTGACAGATTATCTGAATGATGGAATCATTCCACATACAGAAACTTTTCAGTATTGCAAGGTCCTGCTTTTGTTGTTTTAACTGCCTTTTATCAGTGTTCTCTTCCAAAAGTCTTCTCCTGTGCCAATGACTTCAAGGCTGTTCTCCACTTTTTCTTATATCAGTTCAGTGTATCCAGTTTTACACTAAGATATTCGATATATTTGGAGTTGAGTTTTGTGCAGGGTAAAATGTATGGATCTCTTCAGATTCTTCTATATTCACACATCCAGTTTGACCAGCACCATAGTTAGATGATGTTATATTTTATTTCAAAAGCATTTTTCTAGCTTCTTTATCAAAACTCAGGTGTCTATAGGTGTGTGGATTTTGTCTGGATCTTGAATCAACTGCAATGATTAATGTGTCTGTTTTTATTTGAAAATGATGCTGGCCTTAGTCCTATAGTTCAGGAGTGCAGTTTTGGGTCAGATATAGTAATACCTCCAGAAGTTCTCTTATTATTAAGGATTGTATTAGCTACCCTACTACAAGACGCTTGTTCAACCATGTCCCTGCTGCTTTTCTTACAATAGCTAGAAACTGCAACCAGACTAAATGTCCTCAGTGGATGAATAGAGAAAGAATATGTGGTCTATTTATACAACTACTCAGCTGTAACAAAACTTAAACCTTGAAATTGGCATGAAAAAAAATGGATAGGGCTTGAAAAAACCATCCTGAGTAAGATAACACAGACCTAAAGTGTAATTATGGTATGTATTCCTTTATATGTAGATGTTAAACATTAAGCCTTCAATAAGCATGGTAAACCCTAGAACCACAGAGGTTAGGTATAGCATAAGGAGTTTTGAGGATATTTGATCACCCTAGGGAGGAGAAATAGAACATGCCAGTATATATGGAAGGGTGGTACTAGAACAAGAGGATCAAACAGAGAGAGAGAGAGAGAGAATGTTAGGTATGTTACCTAAATGAAATCCATATATTACAGGGGAGATGGATCTCAAGATGGATATATGTAGTTGGCAAATGAAGATTCCAATATTGGTAATAAGTTATATCTAACCAAGATTTTGGCCAAGGTTTGGAACTCCCAAACAATGCAAGCCATTAACAAGGCTATTTATCGATCATTTTTGACAAACTGATGTCAAGACCCTGTTGCTGAAGAAAACACCTACGCACCTCATTAAACATCAAGAAAATGATGTTGGTGCCTACTTAGAACCTTCATCCCTAGTCACTAGTGTTCAGGATACTGAAATGTACTGCATGCTATCACAAGAGAAAGGTAAATAAAACCCAGCTAAAACTCTTTGATCTACAAATGTGGTTTCATGCAGGATGCAACAGTCAAATAGCACAAGCGTTGTAAATGTAACCAACCACTCTGAATTTAAGGCATATTCCATGAAATGAAATGATTTCTGACATTTCTTAGGTGTCCAACAACCTGATACTTGTATAAGCTATGGATCTAGGGGGAAACCAAATGTTCTGCTAAAGGAATGTAGTAACAAAATGACTCCTAATGACATTCTGCTCTACTCATAGATTGTCAATTTCTGGTCCAGCAACCATTAGAAAAGACTCCTCTTGTGGTAAATGGAAACAAATACAGAGACCCATAACTGAATAATATACAAAGAGTGGAAGAATGTAAATTATCCAGCCCTACATGGGATATATCCATTAATCCCTTTTCCCCTCAACTCAGAGAACCCTGGGGAAGAGGAGGTTGAAAGATCATTAGAACCATAGGGGATAGAAAAGTCCACAGAAAGGTGGCTTTCTAACCATAGAAATGAATGCACATATGAACTCATAAAGTCTGTGGCAGCATGCACAGGGCCTGAACAGGACTGGTCTGTGGTAGAAATAGACACAAGTCCACATTCCTAACCTAGAAGCTATCTCCAGTTGATAACCACTCAGAAATGAATAAAAACTAGTTTTGTTCAATGTTGTCTCACTGGGTATACAAACCACTCTTAAGACCGGTTCCCATGCCTATGACCAACACAAAATAAACATTATGGAATATTTTGGTAACTTTTACTGTTGTTGGTTTGGGTTGGGTTTTGTGCA
This sequence comes from Rhynchomys soricoides, assembly GCA_019843965.1. Lineage (NCBI taxonomy): Eukaryota > Metazoa > Chordata > Mammalia > Rodentia > Muridae > Rhynchomys > Rhynchomys soricoides. The sequence goes on along the minus strand of JADRCH010000014.1, from coordinate 15,664,543 downwards.
TTTATTTGTCTCATAACATGTTGTGTGGGCTCTTCCTCCTCCTCCTCTTCCTCCTCCTCCTCCTCCTCCTCCACCACCACTACCACTACCACCACTACTACCACCACCACCACCACTATTACTCACCCTTTAGTTTTTTTCTTACAGATGATTTCTGATTTTGTGTTTTTAATGGATTTCTCTGTGGTTAGCAATGTATATCTTTGCATATCTGGATATTTAATTTGTTTGTATTTTCCTACTCAGGCTTATTAATTTTTATTTTATCTCATGTTATGATTTCTATTCTTTTTTAAATATTCATATTTGTTTTCTAATGAGAGAGAACAAGAAAAGCGGTGAGAGTGGATGAGTTGAAGAGGATATAGGAGGAATTTGGGGAGGGGAACCATAATCAGAATATATTCTGTGAAAAACATGTATTTTCAATAAAAAAGAGCAATTTATAAATGAATTAAAAAACATTTAGAGAAAATTCAGTGTAAACTCATTTCATAACTACACTAATAAAAAGAGTTGGAAGTAAAAAATTTTTTAGTACAATGATAATGGAATTCAGGAATAGTCCACAATCCTATGGTCTATTAATTTCTCTAGAGATGGCAAGGATGTGTGATGGGGTAAGCTAGACTTTTTAATAAAATGCACAGGAATTACTGGGCATCTATATAAACATGTGAACTACTAAATGAGAGTAGAAAACTAAGTTAAATGAATTATATTTAATATTGGGTTGATTTATTAAAAGAAAAAGATCAAGTAAACTTTTTTTCATAAGACATTCATGCTACGACCTTCTTGATTAGAAAGCAAGACACATTAACTCAGTATGAAAAAGAAACAAGTAACAATCCCCAACATACTCACAAAACCACCATGAGACTTACAACAAAGGTAAGACAGCAAATGTCAATTACGTACAATAAGCACAGCTGCAGAGAAAACTAGTTGACTGAAATTAACCGTGAAAGAAATTAGCAGGCATATAGCACAGAGATAAAGGGATCCAAAACAAGAAAGAAGGCTTAAGTGCTTTGAAATATATAATTAAAGGGTTTAAAGACAGTCAATCACAGACCAAGGGTGATAGAAATATGAAATGAGAGGATTGGTATTAATAGACAAGATGGAGAAAACACCACAGAAATAAATTTCTATATATAAATAATATGCTATGTAAAAATGCAAACTTAAAGACATTCTAACTGCAAATAACAAGTAAGATTGAATCACCCAAAATATAAATGAAAGTCCCAGTTACATGAATGACAGCTGGACTATCCAAAGCATTGAGAGCAAAGAAGCATTACTCAGTACTGTGTAACCATTACACCTCTACAAATACTTGTTTAGATACAATTAATATGATAATGTTCTTATTGTTGTTTTCTCATTGGTTTAAAGATGAATTCCTACCTTTTTCTAATTCTGTCAACCTTAACTAATCTCATAACTTATTCTGCCAATATGACCCACCTCAGTATGGTAAATAACATAATTAATATTGGGTAACATTTTTTATATCTTCTTTCACTTCACACTGTTATAAAACCATACCACAACTTGATTAATTTGTAAAGAAGATAAATTTCTCACTGTGTGGGGTGCTAAAAGTCGAAGATCAAGGTATTTATGTTCTGGTGTGGGCTTCTTCCTTCATTCAATTTTACCTTCAAAGCTGTATGTTCTAAGAGAGACAGTGGCTGTGTCATTGCATGACAGAAGGATGAGAGGATAATGTCCTTTTGTAAAGCTCTCATAACAGTATTAATTCACTTTGTAGGATTAAGACTTTGCAACCTAAGCCCCTCCAGAAAGACCTTGCCTCTCAGCATGTTACATGAGAGATTAAGTTGTCAACATATCTATTTTAGAGACACATACATAGTCTAGTAAAGGGTCTCACCTCAGCAAAGCACACTGTCATTCCTACAAAACACTGAGTATTATACTGAGAACTGTAATACAGTACAGTTAGTCCTTGATATAATGTTACCTGTTACTCAACATAAAATCCCTATTTGGTTTTTGTTTGTTTGTTTGTTTGTTTCAAATATCTCTCAGACCCAGACTGTTTTTGTACTAAGAACCATGCCTTTGGGAATAAATATAGTTGTAGTTTTCCTAACTTACCTGGTTTTTCTAACTCCATATAGTATTGCCTTCAGAATTTACAAGCAGAAATACCCCATATTTACAGTCCAGTAATATCTACATAGAACAAACCTTAACATGTCCTTGTCTTTCCTTCATAGGCAAGACATAAAACCTATATAGCCAAGGGAGTTACTGTAATTACCTCCACTACATGCTCATAAATATGGGAGACAAAAACATAATGGGCTTTTAGTAATTCTGTTTTTAAAAGGATTCCTTTGAATATCTGTTATATGTATGTTTACCACATCTGCACTGGATGATCATAGAGGCCAGAAGAGGGCACAAATCATCTGGAATTGGAGTTGTAGATAGTCATGGCTGCTCATGTGGGTTCTGGAAGCCAATCCCAGATTCTCTGCAAGGGCAGCAACTGTTTTAACAAACTGAGCCATCTCTCCAACCTAAGCAATCAATAATTCTTAAAAGTTAAAACAAATTAGGAGTTTTTTAGTACATTTTTGGTTTGGGTTTTTAAAAAAGGCTACCTAAAATAGGTTGGTAAGATTGAATAGCATCCCTCATGATAAATTGAGCTACATGTTGCAATTAATTAATATGCTATTTTTTCATGATGATTATTTTCATAACTTCTCCCCATAAACAAAATGTGACTTAACAGGAAAAAAGTGAAATCATTTGGGTCTAAATTAAATAGCAAGTCCTTATCACTCTCAAACCTAAATGGAATTTAATACGTACCTTCAATGAGTAGTTATGTCAGGAAGTCTATGTATAAAATTGATGGCAGTTTTCCCAGCAGACAACAAATTAGTTAATTTCAGTTTTGGCAAGATTCTCCCATTTTCTCATTTAGGTTCATCATATCCATCATTTGGAAATAATGAACCATACCAAATAGAAAGATAACATCAAATGTATCTATGAACTTTAAACAGGGGAAACTTGCAAATTAAAGAAATAACTGATTTCTTAGATTTCACTTCAAGAGAGTCAGATGTAGACACAGATCAGTGATAAAAGATGTCACAGACATAGATTTTTATAAAAAGGTGATTGATGATAGATTCACAAATAGATACAGAGATGATAAAGATAGATGATTGATAGACAGATAGATAGATGATGATAGATAGATAGATAGATAGATGATACAGACAGATGCATAAACATGTTCAGATCCCCAGTGAATTTGAAGGCACCCAGAACTTGATGTGTTGTGTTGATGTGATGTGATGTGAAGAGACAACATTCTAGATACAAATGGTTTTAAGAATTTCTACCACCAAATTGAATATTGATGCTTTAAGATGAAATGCATTATTATGGCATTAAGATATATTAATTCCACATTCCTTTAACCATCTACAAGGTCTACTTCATGAAAGCTGTGTAATCCATAATTTTAATCAATGCTGTCTGTAAGTAGCTAGCTAAATGGAATTATATTCCTAACCTTAGCCAATGTCCCAATATATGTCTTTGTACAAAATAATGCAATTCTATATTTTATTACCATTGATGTTATCAAACTTATAGATATCTATATTAATATGTATGATGGCTTGAATAAAAATGGTCTCCACTGGGTCATATATTTAAATGCTTAGTAACAAGGAAGTGGGCTGTTTGGAAAGATTAGAAGGATTAGACTATGTGGACTTGGAGGAATTGAGTGATCTTTGAGGTCATGCCAGACCAATCTCTCTCTCTCTCTCTCTCTCTCTCTCTCTCTCTCTCTCTCTCTCTGCCTCTTTTTATCTCTCTGTCTGTTTCTCTCTTTGTCACTGCCCCGCTCTCTCTGTACTTTGCTGCCTATAGATTGAGATGTAGAACTCTCATCAACTTCTCCATCACCTTGTCTGCCTGTGTACCATCAAACTCCTCACCAAGATGATAGTGGACTAACACTCTGAAACTATAAGGAACCCACAAGTAAATGTTTTCTTTTATAAAGAATTGTCTTGATCATGGCATCTCTTCACAGCAAGAGAACAGTGGCTGAGACAATGTGTTTATTCATTTAATCTTCCAACAGTATCTCTTTATTCATTGTAATCCGGCATTGTGCTAAGTCCTAAAAGTAAAGAAATAAATACTCCTTATCCTTGAGTGTTCTACTGAAAAATTTAGAGAAAGTAACAACCATAGTCTAAGGTTTCATTAACATAAATATTAAATTATGATAAGCTATTTCCAGTTGATTTTTCAATTTTCCAACTCTGGCACACAAATCTTTGTCTTGGCTTTTATACTCATAAATAGAAACAGTGAGCAAATCTAATGTAATAGTTGTTCTAATCAAAAAAAGATTTTGTCAACATTTCTGTGTAAATTTATCAAAGTAATTTAGCATTTATTTAGCTTTAATACTACCAATGAATACATCATTACCTTATAACATTTCCTGATGCCTGGAGGCATTTCATTTTGCTAATATATTTCTTAAAGAAAAAAACTAAACCAAAATAATTCGAAGGCTAGCTTAGCACCAGTTGTTATAGTACTTCCTTGAGGTTAACATTTCTTTTTCTTTTAATTAATTATTTTATTCGTTTATATTTCAAATTATATTCTCCTTCCCAATTATGCCTCCACAACTCCCCTACACCCCCCTTTTCCCCTCCCTTTTGAACCCATTCTTATCTCTTTGTACAAAGCTCAAGCCCAAGTGGATCAAGAACCTTTACATAAAACCTGATAAGCTAAATCTAATAGAAGAGAAGGTGGGAACACATTGGCATGAGGGAATATTTTCTGAATAAAACACCAAAGGCTCATGCCCTCAGATCAACAACTGACAAATGGGACCTCATAAAGTTGAAAAACTTCTGTAAGGCAAAGTATGCTGACAAAATGGCAACCAGTTTGGGAAAATATCTTTACCAACCTAACATTCAATAGAGTGTTGGATCTCGCTGCCCCCCTGTAGTCTGGAGTGATGCCGCTGCTCTATCATGGTCTGATGGCAATCTCACCTGGTACTCGAGGTCTCGCTTTGCTCTGGGGTGGCACCTCTGCTCCTGATCACAGTCTTTAGGAGCATCTTTTTTGCCTCTGCCCAGCCTGGGCCTGGAGCCCTGGACATCTCCATGGTGACAGCCCTCAGCACCAAGTTGGGGGGAGGGGAGCACCAGAGCCCGAGGCAGCCTGTCTGAAGTCCCTGGTTGTGAGCACAGCACTAGCACAGGGAGAAGAGATCTCTGGTTTCCTCTTTAGAGTGACATCTACTCCTCCAGGGACTCTGACAGTCATGGGGTGTCCCTCCCTGGCACATGGATGGGGAGTGCTGCGCACAGCCTGGGGCAGCCTAGGCAGGCAGGGGCCCCGGGTTCACAGCAGAAACTGCAGCAGCAAAAGCAGCATCCTGATTCCTCACTGACTTGCCAGTCTACCCTCCTGCACTGGGCACCATGTTGCCCAGCCAAGCTGGAGCTGTGGCAGCACTGGATCAACAGAAGCTCAGAACTGGACCCTGATGGAGTGGCACGGGGGTGTTCTCCCCATCCTGCTGTCCCGAGGATGAGAGGGTAGGGTCCCAGGAAGTGGTAGTCTTGGGCCTCATTTTGACCCTGGTGTGGAACTTGAGGACAAACCTGAGCCTAGCTCAAGTTCTGAGACTGGTCTCAGTCACTTCCATATAGGAGTGATTCAGCAAGACCTGTTTGGTCCTTTCTCTATCCTGCCATTGCTTATGTGGAGCTTTGCTATTGGCCCTGTCAGTTACCCCTTCCTCTTCTGTGCCTCCTACATCATCTCTCCCTATACCTAAGTGCCCATCCCCTTTGCCTTCTCTATATAAGTGAGAGGTTGATACAATAAAGTTGAGTTCCTGCTTCTACAAGACTCCCAGCCTGGTGTGTTTCTTTTGGCTGCCAACACTCACCATCCTGCTCAGCCCCAAATAGACTCAGCTGGACTGGATCCTCTCCTCAAGCCTGGACCTCCCAGCAAGGAGCTGACAATAGAGGACTAATATCCAAAATTACAAAGAACTCAAGAAGTTAGATTCCAGAGAACCAAATAACCCTAATTTAAAAATGGGGTAGAGAGCTAGCTGAGGAATCTCAAATAGCTGAGAAGCACTTAAAGAAATGTTCAACATCCTTAGTCATCAGGGAAATGCAAATCAAAATGACCTTGAGATTCCATCTCACACCAGTCACAATGGCTAAGATAAAAATCTCAGGTGAGAGCAGATGCTGATGAGGATGTGAAGAAAGGACAACACTCCTCCTTTGTTGGTAGGAATGCAAGAGGGTAGAACCACTTCGAAAATAAATCTGGCAGTTCCTCAGAAAATTGGAAATAGTTCACCCTGAATTCCAAGCTCTACCACTACTGGGCATATACCCAAAAGATGCTCTCATAGAGTTAGGGGAGGGGAAGGGAATATGGAGGTTCCAAAGGTGAGACCTGGAAAGGGGAAAAAATTGAAATGTAAATAAAGTATCAAAAAAAAGATGCTCTAACATATAACAAGGACACATATTCCACTATGTTCATAGCAGCCTTATTTATAATATCGAGAAAGAGGAAACACCCCAAATGTCCTTCAACAGAAGAATGCATACAGAAAATGTGGTACATTTACACAATACAGTTCTACTCAGCTATTAAAAATAATGACTTCATGAAATTCACAGGCAAATAGATGTAACTAGAAAATATCGTCATGAGTGAGGTAACCCAGACACAAAAAAATACATATGCTATGTACTCATTGATAAGTAGATATTAGCCTAAAATCTCAGAATACCCATGATATAATCCATAACCACATGGAGTTTAAGAGATTAAAATTTCTTAATTAAGCAAGAGTGAACCCATTCTATACCTACATGGTTCCAATTCACACACAGTACAATTGACCCATTTCCATTATACCCACAGTTTCTCACCAATCTTTTCTGAGCAGTGTCCATTGTTAGTCACAGTTTATTTATATACAGATTACATACAGAGATCTCACATTACACAGGAAACTATATAAGACAGATTCGGAAGTTAAATTTTATTGACACGAAGAATATGCCATTCCTTTGATGTGAAAGAAAATATGTCTACTAAAACAGTTTACCTTACAAAGGGTAAATTTCAATGAAAAGTGTCAACAGTTAGTAGTCTCAACATAGATGTAGTAACTCTTAAATCCATTGTAAGGACCACTCAGCTATGCTATAAACCAGTTCACTGTAGTTTACTATAGGAGTGACATATTGAAATTCAGTTTTATTAAATAGCATGTTTTTATAAAAATCACTTAATTATCATCACATTAATATTAATATAAATTTGTACATAAATACAAATAATATAACTATAAAGTTAATGTTAAATCATAAAATATAGTTAATATTAAATAATTAGTAATGTAGTCCTAAAATGATAAATGGATGGTTAAAGCGAATAGATTCTATTACAAGCAAAGATGTTTTTGTTACTAGCTTTTGTTTTCTTTTTTTTCTTTTTCCAAAACAGGGTTTCTCTGTGTAGCCCTGGCTGTCCTGGAACTCACTTTGTAGATCAGGCTGGCCTCGAGTTACTAGCTATTATAAAGGAGGCTAACCCTTCTTTTTAATCTCATCTAGGATTAATAAAATATGGTAATATCAAATATCTTTCCTCTGTTCTGCCACACCACTTCTCTGTTCTCTCCATACCTCCAAGTATTTACTCTGTTTCTATAGTACAATGTGAATAATTAGTTTCTGTCTCCCTTCTGTCATGATTTAATCTTATAACATGATGAAGGTTGAGAATGTCACTTCTATTACTGCCAGCTGCTGCTGAGAATACAGGACAAAATCAATGACATGTCTTTGTTTTAAAGGGCAGAGAATGGTAATTGAGAAAAATAATCTCATTCTATTGCCTATTAGTGTGTAACAGATCCACAGTGTAAATGGGAGGAATTAAGAAACACATTTTCTACAAATATACAGAGCATACGACACCTTAATCTCACTTTTCACACAGCTCCAATTTGAGGACAGACTTAACAATGTCATCCCATTTGGACAGAGTATGAGTGTGCTAATAATAATATTTGATATATACATGTCCCTTTAAACTTTAAGACCCGTTTCTTTTTTTGAAAATTAATTTCAAGACAACTTGTCGCATCATAAGTATAATATAATGATCTGTTATTGCCATTGCAATTAAATCTATGGCAGCTTCATATAGATTTCTAAATCTATTTTAATTATGGACATTTTTTCAAACTCAGAATAAATTTAATTAGAGAGAATAGTGCAAAATTGTGGGAGGAGATTTGACCATGCAAATGAGATGATTATATCCTTATGACTGTTGGATATAAACAAAGCATTTATTTTCAATTACTTTTATACTTCTTAAGTATTTCTTAATACCTACCAGGTGTCATACACTGCATTATAAACCATGAACTACAAAATCAAGTTCTGGAATCCTTACTACGAAATTTAAAATCTTCTAAAGATTATGATACATCTTCCTACCACATAAGAATCAGAAAAATGTAAAAATGAACCTGCTAACCAAGAGGAATTTTCTTTTATAGTTAATTAATTAATTAACAGCACAAACATTGTTGTCCTTTCCAGGTATCCCCCCACAGAGTTCATTCTCCCACCTATCCCCTATCTTTAGTGAAAAGCTGCTCCTATCTTTCATATATTAAAATTAAAAAAAAAAAAACTCTCACAAATATCTATGTTACTTTCTGTTTGCAAGAGAACCCCCATTTTGATAGCAACATCAATTATCATTATGATTCCTAATAGTATTTATTGCCATTTCTCATCCAGCAAAAGAAGAACTGAGATCCATTAGTAAAAACAGGCACACAGAAATCAGAGGCACAGAGTCAGAGGGGGTTGTGGATTTTTTATGTGTTACTCCTCAGACTCCCTTTGCATTTTAAATGAGTTCTGTTACATATAAAGGACTAAATGCCTTATTCATTTCAGGATACATGGTTCAAAAGAGGAACATGCTTGCAGATTGGTAGAGAGGAGTCACGTAATTCAAGCCAGTAAATCATCAATACTGAAACATTAGTATATTTCTGGTAGGGCAGAAAAGTCAGTACATACTATTTAACTTAACCATTCACACCAAATTTCTCAGACAACATTTTATTCACATTTGTGTGTTATAATGTTTAGGGGAGCTATCTGGAGAGTAGCCATCCACAATAATAGCTCAAAAACTAAAAAACAAACAAAACAAAACACAACAAAAATACTAAACATACTTCCAGGACATACAGAATAATAACATAAGATCTATAATCCATGGCATGAGTTAAGAACAGAATTTATGTTCCAAAGTTTACATTAGAATCTATTCAAACTAGAAAATAGAGGTATAGTAATTTAATGTGCTAAAGGGAAAAATGTATCAATTAAAAAAATCTAGACCTAATGATTTTTTTCAATATAAAAATAATTTCAGATAATTAAGAATTGTTGTCAAATGATCCACTAGAAATCTAATAACGCAATATTTTCAGGTTTATATGTAATAGAATAAAGTTTCAGAAGTGAGAGAATATAATCAATTATTTTTTCAAAATTTTCACTGTATACTCTTATAACACCGTAGTCAATAAATGACATATATGAGTATAGAAAATACTATGTTATAATTGTTAGTGTATATAAATAAAATGCATGGGTCAGCTGTAAAATAAAGCAAAGTATATGAAAAGCCTATAATATGGTTTGAAGCTTTCTATATTTTAGAAGAAATAAATATTAAGCGGTATGTGAAGGTTAAGTATTTTATAATCTTTAAATTATTATTGAAAACCTACTACGGATAACAAAAAACTAATAGACAAATAAAAGTGGAAAGTTAAATATATTAAAGAGTAGAAGATAATGAATGCCAGCTAAGTAACTTTGAAGTTTTCTTTGTTCTCTTACTTTTTTTTTTTTTTTTTTGGTTTTTTTTTTTTTTTTCAAGACAGGGTTTCTCTGTGTAGCCCTGGCTGTCCTGGAACTCACTCTGTAGACCAGGCTGGCCTTGAACTCAGAAATCCGCCTGCCTCTGCCTCCCAAGTGCTGGGATTAAAGGCATGTGCCACCACTGCCCTGCTTACTTTTTTTTTTTTTTATCAGCTCCAACCTCCAGATTCTTGGGTGTTCTTAAAACTGCTGATTCTGTTTCTGGCTGATTTCAATAGTTTTTCCACCTAATGACTTTCCATCTAACTTAGAATGCTGAAAACCTGGCAAATTTTTTTCCACTGATGTAATCTATCAAGAACTTTTAAAAGTGTCAGTCCACACACACTGTTACTTGGGCCTAAAATTAAAATGTCTTTCCATTTCTCCCACAGATATATATCTTTGTCATCTAACTTCTACTTCTTCTTTAGGTTCACCACCATGTTTGTTACAAAATATCTCTCCTAACCCTTGCTGCTGTCTGAATGTATTGCCCTTTTAATATATTCTCACAGCACTTGAAAACATCCTTTATAGACTTTATGATACACCTTCATTATGTAAATGAAAAATGACTCCAAAAATCCTGTATCCAGTGGAATTAAAATATTAAGTCTAACTGGAACAGAGCTTATAAGATTTTCCTGAGACTATATTTTCACCCTTTGATTTGTGGAAGCAGCAGAAGATTGCCAATAATACTGGATCTTCTTATCACAGAGCTCACCCATGCCCTTGGTAATATGGATGTGACACAAGAAGATAAGTTTAAGACTGGAAATACATAAATGCATGGCCATAGTTATATTTATGATCTGACATACGTACATGCTATGATATATGTGTGGGAGAGAGGGAGATCAGAAAGGTTTTATCCTAGCTCCAAGAGCCTAATCACAGTGCTTAGCATAGTGCTGTCCATTTTCACTAGGAAAACAAATGTCATGTTAAACATTCTCAAACAATGTAAAGAAAACAGTGGCCAATACCTCATCTCTTCAACTTACATCTAGAATAGTGAGATGATATCAAAATATAGAATAAAACATGTATGCCAGATAATCCTCCATAACCCCTGTCTCATTCATGAAAATAAAGCCTTCTCAACAGTAAGGATTTGTACATGATTGTTATGACTGTATTCCTAGTACTTCAGTTACTCCACTGTATAGATATACAGTTGCATTTGCTGAATAAAGAATAGCTTGAGGCAGGATTCAGGAAACTATGCTTAGTTTCCACTATATTCCCAATGTACAATATGATATAAATAAAGTATAACAAATATTTGATTGAAACTTACTTATTGTGTTTGTGATGGTTTGGTTTTCTTATAAACATTAGGCCCATAAAATTATAAGAAAAGCATCCAGCTGTACCACTCTTGGGCATATACTTAAAAGATGCCCTACCATGCCACAAGGGCACATGTTTCATTATATTCATAGTGGCCTTCTTTGTGATAATGAGAATCTGGAAACAACCCAGATGTCCTACAACAGAAGAATGGATACAGAAAATGTGGATCATTTACACAATGGAATACTACTCAACTATTAAGAACAAGGGCATCCTGAGTTTTGCACGCAAATGGATGGAACTAGAAAACATCATCCTGAGTGTGGTCACTCAGACCCAAAAGGACATGTGTGGTATGTACTCACTAATAAGTGGATATTAGTGGGAAAAAGTACAGAATATCCAGGATACAGTTCACAGAACTCAAAAAGATTAACAAGCCGAAGGGCCCAAGTGAGGACTCTTCAATCCTACTTGGGAGGGAGAAGAAGGCAATCACAGGAGGGGGAAGGGGGTCCTATGTGGGAAAGAAGACAAGAAGGGGAATGGAGAATATGGTCAGGTATTGGGTTGGGGAATATGAATGAGGCCCTGAGGACCCTCAGAAAGAATGGAAACAGGCAACTCAGGAAGTAGGAGGTGGGGAAACCCTCCAGAAAGTACCAGAGACCTGGGAGGTAAGAGACTCTCATCACTCAAAGGGAGGGACCTTAGATGAAATGCCCTACAGTGGGGTGAGGGAACTTGTAGAGCCCACCTTAAGCAGAAAGACAGAGCATCAAGTGAGAGATGGGGTTGCCATCCCAAGGTCAAAAACTCTGCCCCATAATTGTGCCTGTCTGAAAGAACTGCAGGGACCAAAATGAAGAAGAGCCTGAGGAAAAGGAGGTCCAGTGACAGGCCTGAAGTGGGATCCAGCTCAAGGGAAGTCCTCAAGCCCTGACACTACTACTGAAGTTATGGAGTGCTGACAAAAAGGGACCTATCATGACTGCTCTCTGAAAGACCAAACAGGCAGCTGAAATAGTCAGATGCAGATATTTACATCCAACTAATGGACAGAAGCTGCTGACCCCTGTGGTTGAATTAGGGAAAAGCTGAAAGAAACTGAGGAGGAGGGCAACTCTAAGAGGGTCAGCAGTCTCAATTAATGTGCTGAGATCTCTCAAACACTGGACCACCAATCAGGCAGAGGTTCACCAACATATATACTGCAGAGGACTGCCAGGTCTCGGTTCAATCAGAGAAGATGCACCTAACCCTCAAGACTCTGGAGACTTCAGGGAGTGGGGAGGTCCAGTGGTGTGGGGGATGGGGTGAGAATATCCATGTGGAGATGGGGGGTGAGAGGAGGTATGGGATGTGGAACTGTAGAAGGTGGATTGAGAGGGGGATAAAATCTGGAGTATAAAAAAAAACAAATAAAATTTTAAAAATAGAATTTAAGTTGGCAAAATTGTTTGAAAATAAATATAATTGTGATTATCTCAGGAAATTAAGCAGGAATAAAACCTAGAAAACTCAAAAAATAAAGAAAGAAAAAAGAAAACTCATAATCTTCTAATACAGAAAATTAGTTTCTTTCCGTATATCTCAAGGGTATAGTCAAGGAATTGCGGGGTTTTTCTTTTCAGATTTAGCCTTAGAGGATAAATTATTTCATAGCATGTTCTACAGCATTTATATGCATTATTATTTTAGTCCTCTAAATAATACAATGAAATCATTGTCACCATCATTTCCTCCAATGAGAAAACTGTGATTGTTTAGCAATTTGTTCAAGTTCAATGATAAATAAGAGGTAAAATTGGATTCATGTTTATCTCTAACATCATAACTTTCGTTTTACCTTTCAACTTGGCACACTTAATTATGTACTTACATAGTCTATGATTTGTCTTTCATCCATAGCTGGGATTGATTGGGCCTCTGTGTTCATTTGTTTCTGAACCTTGACCCCTGTAAAACCAGGGTGGAAAGTTCAAGAAATTTTTACCCTGAAAATAAAGGATGTGTGTGCTGATACCACAAATTTTCTTCTCTGAAATATCCTTGTAAGTATCCCATGAGCTATGTGCATGAGTGGATAATGTTTCTTCCAAACTACATAGTATGTTAAATGAAAATCCCACTGCCAAGTATGAAGAACTGTCCTGTGAACTGTTAGTTAGGAAGGTGTCAAAAAAATCTTCACACTGATACAAACTACTGTCACACTGCTTTTTTGTTGTCCACCAGAATTAGATAATATGGTTGTATTACCTGAACATGCCACATTCTTTGGTTGCATGATAGAAAAATAAAGCAAAATTGAGCAGAAATCTCTTCCTCTCCTTGATAGCTTTCATGAGGCTAAAAGATATTTGTAAGCTATCGAAAAAGAAAAGTCATTAACAGTTTTAACATCCATGAATTGTAAGAACTACATTATAAACCTTCTAGGAAAAATGTGGCTATAGTTACAATGGTGGTATGACATGTTGTCAAGTTGCTTCCTTAATATGTATGTTTAGTTTTATATTAGTACAACTTGCTTTGGTCTGAGAAGTTTCTATTTGAAGTTAGCCAAGACCACAGTAGAGATTATTAATTAGTAAAATGTAGAGTGTGCAACCATAAATAAGAAATATATATTGTGCTCTCTAAGGTCTAAAAATAACACTTTAATGAAAATTAATGGTTTCAGTTTGCAAATATATACAATTTTTAAACCCACAGAATAACTTAAGCACATGGTAGCTTTAATTGCCTTGGTTGAAAAGTTATTATATAAAGTTTGGGTTTGAAGCTCAGATTAATTTTTGTACAATATTTAAACATGAAAATTATATAGAACCTTAGGATCACATCTACTCCTCATTATTAAAAACCCAGAAATGTTAAACATTCTGATTTTATTGAAAAACATCTGAGTTAAAATATTTTATTCCAATAGTTTCATGAGTAAAATTGATACTTCTAAATGATTGTTTGTCTACATGTCAAATGTAAATTTTAGAATAAAACATATACCAACAAGATAAAAACAGAAGTATATTATTTTACCACAAGTATAAAGTTTGTTTTCCCCCAAATTGTGTATGAGTTTCTATAAACACATGGCTGAATGACATCTCCCCATATCATTAAGTCAAGTGACATTAAACTATGTATTAATGCATTGTACATTCTAGTAGAAATCCAGAATTAAAATTCAGACTTTACCACAGTCTTAATGTCATGTGAAAATGTCACAAAAAATCTCACCTACTACTGGACATCATGTTTCAATCCAATAATAACAGCAATATTATTTTTTGTATACCTAAACATAAAAAACTGGGCTTATATGAAAATTATCAGATAACATTGTGATCTATTAACCAGAATAAAAAGCCATTTCATTTTGGAAGTGATCATTTTATTTTTATGGGATCCCTTTCACTTACTTTTTTTCCGAAAAAAATTAAGAATTTATTTTCTCTTGGCATTTTGTACCATGGCACACTGTAATGGTTTATTTGTTATATTTTTGAGCACATTTTTGTATCCATCCTTACCCAAAGAGAGAAAACATTGCCATATTTCATCATAATAACTGCCCATTACAAACCATAAAAAATTATGTTTCATTAAGAGAGTAGAATGGGGTATTTAATATTCCTCTTTTACTAATGAACTTTGTGTGTATACATACTAATCAAGCTCTTGAGTCATAACCCCAAAGATGGCTTAAGTCTTTAATCATATTCTGGATGCTTCAGGAAGGATGACTATACATTCAAAGGTCTCCTGATCTGTATATGGTTAGTTCTGTTTCCAAATCTCTTTATTGTTTATTGAGGAAAGGGCATATGGATTGATTAAGACTAGGACCCAGAAACCACAGGTCAGTGAAGAAAGAGATGTCTGAGGGGCTCTTCTTTCCAAGGATTGGCTGCAATCTGGTCTTGTTTCTTCAAGTGGAGTCATGTTATGGTGAGAGAGGTGTATTTACTACTGCCTCAGCACCTGTCCAGTGTTCTCCAGCAAGCCCATGACCTGCCTGAAGTGTCTCTGTGCATCTAGTTCCATTTGGACTCCTTAAACCAGGCTTCATCTATCTTTATGGTCTTACAAACAGTGAAAATATATATATATATATATATTCACTATCAATGTGGATAAAGAGCCTTTGTGGTCCACCTGGACAAGGGGGGCTCCTGACTTTCCAGGCTCTTGAACCACATAATCAGATGAGTTAGCCTTTCATGATGTATACAACTTGGGCAAAGCCAGAACAGGAGACAGAAAGAATGTAAAAGCCACCAAATAAAAAGGAGTAAATAAAACTCACCATGAATGATTTGGTGGTCACCTACACCAGATAGGACCTGCGACAAGGTACAATGTTGTAAGGATATGAAGACGCAAGCTATTTAGAGGATGTGGCAAATAAAGTGAGCCCACACATTTACCAGTGTTATCATCCAAGAACAGTTGCTGATTTCATATATGTATATTCAAACTATATAGTTCTATATATAGTTTCAAACTATAGTTTTAATATATACCTTTAACTATAGATAATTCTATATAGATAGTTTAATGTGTGTGTGTGTGTGTGTGTGTGTGTGTGTGTGTGTATGTGTGTTGATCTCTGTAACTTCAGGTATGGAAGTTACAGGGCTCATAGGTGGAAGTCAGAGTGCTTGACTTCACATCTTCACCACTGCCTTAAATAGCATATCAGGCCCCTGAGTTTCTGGAGATTTTTCTGTCTCTTCCTCCCATTTTCCATAACTTTCTGGAAGGACTGTACATGCTTAGACTATTGTGTCAGGCTTATATGTAGCTCCTGATGACCCAAACTCAGGTGGTCAGTATTTCATAGTGATCAATTTTACCCCCTGAACCATCTCTGCAGCCCAAGACTATGTTTTTTTAATATGATGGGTTACTGGTCCATTGAGAAAAAAATAGTTACTATGATCTTACATGTTAAAGAATTAAGAAATTACTTAGATTTTTTTTCACCCAAAGAAGAGGCATACTTACAGTTGGGTCAAAAATGCAAACCTTTCAAAATAAAAGATAAAATAGCTTTCTAAGAGAACGCTGCATGCATCTATTCCCCATGCTATACTTTAAAACCACTTCCTACAATGTATATGTACTACTTTTACAATAAAAAATACTCATAGTACCCGGGGGAAGGTTCTTGAGCATCCCATATCAGCTACTTTTTAGTAGAATGGTATATATCTTCTGAGCTCTCCAACATTAAAAATATAAATGGTAACTAAAAAGACAATGTTTCCAGTCTAACTCACAAAAGTTTTTTCCGAGGAACTGTAAAAGTATATGCATGTATTTTCTTGCCTGGATTAATTTTCACAGAAGGTAAATATATCATGATCAAAGACACAGATCTGTAAATCTGAAATGACATTGCCACCTTTAAGCAAATATAACAGAATCATCAGAACACATTCTTCCATGGATATGTACTCTTATTTCCTTTTGTATTTTAGCTCACAGAAAATTAAGAGAAGTTTTCCATCACCAGAACACTGACAGATTTTGTTAATAGGTTAATTGGTACACACATCCAAATAGGTAAAAAATATTAATAGTGACTATTAGCAAAAGACATGGGGAAGTTAACTGGATATCCCAAATAACATTGGGTAAGTAATTATATGAATAAAACTTTCATTAGACTCAGGATTCTGAAATTTGCCATGCTACATTCAGCGCATTGGATGTTATTTCCTCTTTTAAATAATAATCACAAAATAATAGATAAATACATACATACATATGTATTACATACATACATAATTATAGATAGATAGATAGATAGATAGATAGATAGATGATAGATGATAGATTGATAGGTGATAGATAGATGATTGCTAGATAGAAGATAGAAGAAAGAGAGATGATAGATTGATAGATGATAGATGATAGATAGAAGATAGATAGATAGATAGATAGATAGATGATAGATTGATAGATAGATTGATAGATGATAGATAGATGATAGCTAGATAGAAGATAGAAGATAGATAGATGATAGATTGATAGATGATAGATGATAGATAGAAGATAGATAGATAGATACGCAGACATATTTGCAGATAAATAGATGAGATTAAAATTAAGCAAGAAGACAAATGAATTAAGTGTCAGTGTATTTACAGATATATAGTAATCTTTCTGTATTGCATGTCTTTTTTCTGTTCTCTATTTTAACTTTACTAAAACTGTAATTATTAGTATAGTTTCTTGTTTGGGGAGGAGTATATTAGCTTATTTTTCTAAGCTGTATAGAGCAGTTTAATTTATAGAATTTTTTTGTATACTCACTTTTGGATTTATAAGTCAATAGTTAAACCAAAACTACTTCATTTAAAAATAGCTATAAATCCTTTTTTCTGTTTTGTTTTGACACATTTCTTTTTTCATCCTTAGTTCTCAATACTATCCCATCTAACCACAGATGTTTATTCTCTTGTGGAAATGTTCTCCTTACCTGTGTTCAGACCAGTCTACCCACAACCTGTCATAGCTTAGCCCATGTCTCATTCTCCATGCATACTTGCATCTGTAATCCATAAATACATTCTCATTGAAACTATTAGTGATTTGGGTATATCCTCCATTGCCCTAACCTTACCATTGTACATTTTATATCAGGAGCTGTGCTGAAGTCCTAAACATGCATTTGTGAGCAAATTGAACCTCTGGGCTTCAGTAGTTCACAGAGCAGAGCACCAGTAGAACTGTGCCACAAGCTAAACCTTGTTCAGAATAGTGATGAAGAATGCAGCTGCAAATAAGAAAGCATGCTTTGCTCCTTCCTAAGATAGTGCATACAGCCCATGTAACAGGCAAATTTCATAACATTAAGGTGTGAGGAAAAGATATAGTATAATATTTGGATACAGGTCATTATTTTTGTGGTCCTTCAATCATACTACATGCTTCTTCTTATTTTCTACAGACATGTGCATTCTCAAAGGCTTTGAAACTAATTCTTATATTTGGCCATACATGGAATCTTTATATTTTATAGATAAAAGCTTAGTTCACTAGTAAACGTATTAATGACTATATGATATACAGTTCACTGTTTTCAAGCCCACTTCTCTATGTAAGTACAGCACTTTTCCCTCATGCTACTACCAAGGAAGGAAGACTATTGCATGCCCTGCAACCCAACAGTCTGAGGACAGCTGAGGGACAAGTGGAGGTTCTAACCCAAGATCAACCAGCCCTGAGCAAGTGCTCTGAACAGTGAGCTGTATAAATTACATTGTAGATCTTGATTTTCTTCTCTCACCTTATGAACTGCAAGGAGGTTTTGGCCATTAGTGGTGAAGTAGAAGCTGAGAAAATGCTGTGATTAAAAACTCAAGGACTGGGTAAATCAGAGCCATGTATGAGGCATGAAGAAGCTAAAGGTTTTTACCAGGCAGGAAAGAATTTGCTTGCTAGTTTTATAGAATGAAGTCACAATCTTGTAGACAGTCCTGGATCCCTATGTTCTTCACTCACATCTTACTACCAATACTGACAGAAATAGAGTGACCTCAGAATGACCTTGTAGACATGGTTTTCAAGAGTCTGTACATTATCCATTCAGTTCCATCTTTTGCACAAATCCACCTGTGTCTTTATAAGAAGGTATCTTGTAAACTACATAGATTTCCCATCAAAGCTCCACAATGCCTCACAAGGTGCTTGTGCATGTGCAGGAGAGAGATTGTGTATGTGAATGCTACAGTGTTTGTTTGAATGCATAAACAAACTGATCGATAAACTAATATGAAGCTACTGAGATGCAAGAAATACCAAGAGAGATGTTCCCACAGTAAAAATTAAGTTCCTAAGTAGAAATGGCAAAAGTGGAAATCAAGATTGAGAGCTCCAAGGAAACAATGTAAAATAAACGTTGGAAATCATAAATATTAAGACAGAACTCAAGGCACACTATGGTAGTGGTAGTATGCCCAACTTGAGTTGTGGAAAATGTGCAGAAATCAATACTATAAGTCTCCTACTGTGTAGAAGAGAAAGAGAGATGAGAAAATGGAGAAGAGAAAGGGTGTGTTCAATATCCGTATGAACTTACTTGATACTTTTCCTTGATCCTGCCTCTATTTTTAGCAGTTCTGAAACTAATTTATACTAGCACCACTCCAAACATGACTGGAATTTCTAAAGTTTTAAGTATAAGTCGCTGTCAATAGTTTTAACGAAGTCACTCAGATCATTCTAATGGACTCTGAATTTGATTAGAGAATCACTAACTAGGAGAAAGAAATAATGGTCTTGAGTAACAATTGATTGAATTTTTTTTCCTTTCTAATAGTTTTATATGATTGCAACAGAGACAAAGTGTGGACTATATGAGTGGTAAAATACATTTTAAAAGTCGGCTTTTGTTAAAAATGATACACGAGAAATGATTGCTTGTTAAGAATTGGAATATATTAAAAATAAAATTAAAAAAAGGAGAACTCAAATTTAAGAAGGGGTGTATATATTACAAAGGGATCTAGAGATGGTCAGAAGTGGAGTTGGGGGATAGATATAAACACAATATATTGTATATATGTATGAAAATATTGTTATAATAAAATTATTATAATTTTTAAAAAAAGAAAGTAAATGGAAACGCTTTGTGAGTTAATTCCAACTTAATTTGTGGCTGAATGTGTCATGCAGTAGAAATCAACTTATATCCCAGAGGTAAACTGAAAATATTTGAAACCCCACCTTGACTAAAGTTCGATCAGGAATTCTTATTACCTAAAGGGGTTATGATTTTTATACCTACAGCTCCAGAAAGAGATAAAGTAAATTACCAAAGTTAAACAGTGAAATAGCAAATCTTTCTAGCCTGCACCACTACATAGTCATGACTGTCATGGTCTCAATTTTATGGCTCCTAAAGTCACACACATCACCAGCACACTGGCCAGAAATAGATCTACATACACTCAATTCTAGGGCTGGTATCTTTATTCTAATAACTTTTCTTCTTAAAATAGTAAATCTCAACCTGTGGGTCCCAATCTCTTTTGGGGATTGAACAACCCTTTCACAGGGGTTTCACATCAGATGCCCTGCATATTACACATTCACATTATTCATGACTGTAGTAAATTTAAAGTTATGAAGTCGCAACAAAAGTAATTTTATGGCTGAGGGTCACCACAATATGTAACCACAACAGTTACCACAACAGTAACTGTATTAAGGGGTTACAGTGGTCGGAAGGTTGAGAACCTGTGTCTTAAAAGATCTATCACCAGGAAGGTATTTTTTCCAGTTACTCATTAGACAGGGGTTTGATATCCAAAGTATATCAAAAATATTCTGCAGCATTTTTAAAATATGCTTTAGATAACATAAAAAATTGATGGATATTGTTATGGTCCATGCTGTAATCACAGGACTTAGGAGACTAAGGCAATGGGAGCATAAAATCAAAGTCAGTTTGGCCTACATAGTAAATTCTAATCCAGCCCACACCATAATAGATCTTTCTAAACAAGCAAACAAACAACAATAAGAACAAATAAGATTTTGAACAGTTGCTAGAGAGTGTGTGGAAGAAAAGTAAAGCTCATGTATTGATACTAGGAATGTATGTAGCCACTGTGGACATCAGTATGGAGGTTCAAAAACTAAGAAGTCAGTTTTCATATGACCCAGCCACCACTGCTGATAGCTCTAAGTAAATTAGCACAGGGACATTTTTACATTCACATTTATATCTGTGCTGTCCAGGTAATTGAGTTGGCATAGATGCACAGATGAATGAATAAAGAAAATTGGAACATTCAGCATTAGAAAAGATGAAATCATGACATTTTCAGGAAAATAGCTGCAGCTAAAAATGCCCCCTGCTCTCTGCTGGCTAGTGTTTTGTCAACCTGACACACGGTAGAGTCATTGGAGAATAGGGAGCCTCAACTGAGAAAATGGCCTAATAAGACTGGGCTGTTGGCAAGCCCATAAGGCATTTTCTTAATTAGTAATCACACATTCTTTTTTAGAAATAGACAGATAAAATAGAATGTGTGACCAGCATAGGTTTAGAAGACAGGTAATAAGCAAAGTTTGAAAATTAGTTAATTCTTATAAGCCAATTTTAGTTTTCTCATTGACACATTTTATTATAATATTAGGCACTAACACTGTGGAAAGTGAATGAGAAATAAATGGGAATGCTGTATTATTTGTATAATTCCCCTATGAATCAAAATTACTCCAAAATAAAAATGGTATTAAAATGATATGTTTTCCTGTTTAATTTTTATTTTCCTGACTTTTAAATCCTTTATCTGGCTTAGTAGCAGCAATTTTTAAAATAAAGAGATAAAGGTGATCTGTTTTTCTTATGTTTACAGCTGTCTTCTACTAGTCACTTAACTTTCCTTAGCATCAATTTCCTGACATTGTTCATATAAATGCATTATAGACTAGGCCAGGGGCAAGAATAAGCATTAAACATGAATATGAGTAATTTCAGTTCCCCAGGAATCAAGCTATGCATCCCTTATCAATTCATGGAAGCCCATGTCTGTCAACTTTAATTTGAAATTTCAGGTTATGATAAAGTTTTAGATTCTAATGTTCTATAGATATAATCAATTTGTATCTTCATGATAAATATAGTTTAAAAGACAATTAATAGTCTGTACTTAATAGACTTTAGATGGCCTGTTTTAGCTCTGTGAATGTCTCTATCTATCTATCTATCTACCTACCTACCTACTTACCTACTTCTATCTATCTATCTATCTATCTCTCTATCTATCTATCTATCTATCTACCTACCTACCTACTTATGTTTTAAATGTGTATGAGTGTTTAACCTCATGTGTATATGTTCATAGAAAGTTTAGTTGGTACCCATGAATGCAGAAAAGTTTCCGGATTAATTAGAAGCCACTACATGGGTGCTGGAAACCAAAACAGCTCCTTTGAAATAGTAGCAAATACTCTTTACTTCTGATCCATCTCTCCAGTCCCTTTTCTATAATATTTGCACATACCAGTTTTTAAATAAAATACACTTGCAATGACACAAACTTTCACAAAACAAAATATGTGTTCTCTGATTAGCACTTCTAACAAGGATCTTTTTGTTTTAGAAACCTGTGCCACACATTTAATTCTTGAGAGGCTGTCCATCTAAAAATTGGTAGCCAGGGTTCCCAAAGTATCAATCATCACATGCTGATTTTATTGATATTCTTCTTACATTAGGGCATCTACAAAAGATGACATATTTCAATATGTTCTGTAATTTCGACCAAATTCAATACTTCAAAACAAAAAAATGGCAAGGAAATTCATACTCATCCTTTGGCAAGGCATATTTTGGTACCAGAAAATTTGGAAGGTATCCACATGTTACTATGATAATTTCAACCCTTTGTTCTTTTTCTTCTTACAACTTACTCTTTAGAGAAAAGGGCTCATTTGTACTTCAGATTTTATATAGTCTGAGTTTTACAAATCCATCCTGTTGGTATTGTTGAATCTGTCTTTCTGAACCTCTAAGTGACTTGAACTATTGTAGAAAGACAAGCCTTTACATACCTGCTAGTATGATTATGCTGATCTAGTTTGTGAAGCAAAGGTCAGCCAAATTTGATATCCATTCTTATCATTTAGTTAAGTTTCTGAAGGTAATTGGTTCCTAGCATCTGTCTCAAGTGTTTAATAACCTTTTACAATATTTAAACTATCTATATGGAATCATTGTTTAAAATATATTTAACAATGTTTTAATCAATTTATACTATTATATTCATGTTCAAATTAGCCCAATTTTGGTAGGTGGAGCTATTCTTGGTCCTCTGACCTTGATTCAAAATTCATTAATACTTTGTAAATTTCCTGCTAACTAATTTCCAGGAGAATTTTAGATCTTTTTACATCTAGGCTTCCTTTTTCTCCTGAAAAATAAAAGAGGTAGGTCTTTTTCATGAGATGATTTGTGTAGACTGTAGTCTGAGAACTCTGGTTTGACATTGTGTATAGATTTTTTTCACTGAAAGAGAAAAACTCTGGTAAATGAAATGGAAATGTAAATTTTGAACTAATATTGAACTTAGAATATCTATGATTTTAAAAACTTTAATATTGTGTATATTTCTGTTTTTACTCAAGTCAGATGCCCCACTTCTCAACTATAACATTCTAGTTTATTTCTGCCTCATGGCATACTATAAATGTTGTAGTCTCACAATAATGATAAATATTATAACAGTATATTCATGGGTAAAAACATTTTGAATTTTTATTTTGAACTTTTCATTGTCCTTATGTATTACTTGAAATGTGGTAATCAAAAAAATGAATAAATGTACAATGATATTCCAATGGAAACCTAATCTTGTGGAAGCTACACATAAATGTGTGTATACACACACACACACATGCACACACATACACACAGAGAGAGACAAAGAGACAGAGAGACACACAGAGAGGGGAAGGGAGAGAGGAGAAAGTTTAAGTATAGTTACACTATAACTGAGCCATATTTATATATCAAATATTGCTTACACTTCAAAGGCAAAGAAATAATACACTCAGTGCCAGGAATGGGTTACTTCTTTTGAAGTTGTTGATCACCAATTTCCCCTAGATCTCAAATACTGCAGGCTATATTTAATGTTATTGATTGCTCTCCTGAACTTAGATTAAAGATATATTCTTGAGTGCTTTAAGTAAGTTTTTAAAAGCAAAATTAGCTTAAGTCATTCATCTCCTCTACTTGTCCAGTCGAAGGAAGTTTAGGTTATCATATCAGATACACAACCAAAAAAAAAAGACCACAGGCACAGGTCACAAAGAAAAAAAAAAATAAATAAATAAATGGTCAAGATGGTGTGTTGCATCATTGGTCCATTAGCATGTCCTTTAATACAAACTACCTAGATGAACTCTGGGACACAAGATGTAAAATCTATGACAAACTTTATAAAAGAATTCAATGAATTGAAACACTTCATTGAATTCCAAGAGGATAACAATAAATGCTTGGTTTGTATCCAGAAATATATAAATGAATGAATTAATGAGGATAACTCATGGTTTAACAACTGAATTAAAGAGAAAAGTAGGAACATTGGAGATGTGTTGTTTTAGGTTAACCTGATGTGTTAGAGTTACTGGGTAAGAGGGAATTTCAACTAAGAAAATGTATCCCTCAGGTTAGCTTGTGAGAAAGCCTTTGAAGCATTTCTTCATTAATTATTGATTTGAGAGGACCAGACTCACGGTGGGCAGTGCCAATCCTGAGCAGGTTATCCTGAGTGCTATAAGAGAGTAAGGTGAGCACTGAGTGCTCTAAGAGAGTGGGGTGAGCATGCTATGAGAAGGCCAATAAGCAGGACTCCTCCATTGCCTCTGCATCAGCTCCTGCCACCAGGTCCCTGTCTTTAATTCCTGCCCTGACTTCCTTGGAAGCTGCATTACAATCTGTAAGCTAAAATAGACTCTTTTATTTTCAAGTGTTTTTGGTGTCACTGTAGTTAATCACAATAAAAGTCTAAGAAAACATAAGCTGAAGTCGGAATGAATTGATAACATTCACTATTCCATTTAGGAAATCAGTTGTAAAGCTCTACAGGTAGAAGGAATCCAGAGACAAACCTACCACTGTTATTCTACTAAAGAATGTAGCAATAAAATGACTCATAATGATATATTGTTACCCTCAAAGATCAGTGTATTGCTCAGACCAAACTGGAGAAGCTTCTGCTTTTGTAGATGCTCATTAACACAGAGACCCACAACTAGTTCATGTACAGGAGCACTCAGTCAAAAATGAGCTGTCTTCCTCTGACTTCTCCATTCTCTAGATAACTCCAGGGAAACACCTTTCAGATATAATAGGACTGATGCAAATATAAACTTACAGAGACTAGGAAAGTATTCAGTATAAATTCAATTCGAACCAGACAAAACTCCTGCATCAGGAAATGGAGGAAGTTCTCTGGAGCATAACTTCTTGAGTTTGTATATATTGGATATTAGCCTTCTATTAGATGTAGGGTTGGTAAAGATCTTTTCCCAATTGGTTGGTTGCCATTTTGTCCTATTGAAAGTGTCCTTTGCCTTTCAGAACCTTTTTAATTTTATGAGGTTCCATTTGTAAATTGTTGATCTTAGAGCGTGAGCCATTGGTGTTATTTTCAGGAAAGTGTTCCCTATGCCAATGTGTTCAAGGTTCTTTCTCACTTTCTCTTCTATTAGATTCAATGTATCTGGTTTTATGTGGGTGTGCTTGATCTGCTTGGACTTGAACTTTGTACATGGAGAGAAGAATGGATCAATTTGCATTCTTCTATATGCTGACCCCCAGGTGAACCAGCACCATTTGTTGAAAACGCTGTCTTTTTTCCACTGGATGGTTTTGGCTTATTTGTCAATGATCAAGTGACCATAGGTCACAGCTCTCTGTCATGGGGTCCCATGCACTCTTTTGGTGTGTATCTGAAGACAGCTACAGTGTACTCTTATAAATAAAATTAAATAAATCTTTTTTTTAAAGAAAGTTATTCCCAGAGCTTCTAAGAAATTTTAAGTGATGGTAGGATGCTTATGCTAATTAAGATACTTGGCACCAGACCATAAGTCCCAAGTTTGATCCTCAGGACACACATTATGGAAAAGGGAAACATCTACAAGTTGTCCTCTACTTCATACATACATGTAACATGCATGCTTAATTAACTAAAGTTTGGGTGACTAAAGAGATAGCTCAATACTTGAGTGTCTGCTGTTCTTCCAAAGTACCAGAATTCACTCACCTTGAGAGGTCACAGCTACCTGTAACTGAAGTTCTTGGGGATCTAATGCCCTCTTCTGGCATCTAGAGGCACTGCACACAAATGAACATAGCTACATAGGCAAAAATACACGTAATTCAAAATAAGGTGTGTGGGGGGAGGGGGAATCCTCTTGGAGACAAGGGGGAGGAGAAATAGGATGAGGAACTGTGGGAGGGGGGAACCTGGAGGGGTACAATGACTGGACTGTAAAAAAAAAAATAAAATGTAATAATAATACTAAATTGAAAATAGAAATGAAAAGTAAAGACAAACTCATAGGATTACTTGACAGTTTTATTTAATCACGATGCGTGTTTTTGATGTTCATCCTAAAAATTTGCACTTTGTTCTCACTGGTAAGATCCGCTCTAACTGGAATTCCATGCCTTGCTTTTTAAAGAACTATATTGGCCAAGCTAGGCTAATTCTTAAAGCTACATTCAAAATAAACACATCTCGAAGACACGCTTATCATTTTTTCAAGAATCTATAAAATCTCATTACCTGTTAATAGAATTTGATGCAGGCTGAAGAAAGATAATGCCACAAATCACTTAATGATGAGAACTCAAACTGAGCCTTTACTGATGCTTAACTTCTGTTTTCTCTTCTTCCTGCTTAATTATGCTACTTTCTCTCTACTTATTTTGTGAGCTGCATTTGAATGTGAACACCTGAATTGGAAGAATGAATAAATTCCATTTCATTTAGAATAAACGGCACAGTTTGTCCAAAGGAAATTGATAAGATTTTCTTTTCTTCATCATTTCCGTAAAAATAAAATCATCACAATTGTATCACTAAAAAAAGAAACTCTATCCCTAAAAATATATAAAACTTGCAAAAATGCACCAGGTGTCATATTTGAAACAGCAAATGCTTAACCTGTTATAAAAATATTATCTTCTAACTTGCTCAAAATTATTGTCAAAACAAAAATAATAATGACAAGTAAGGCTAGACATAGCCTTCTGATTGTAGAAAGATTTTCAAAGTTACTGCTATTGATTCACTACTCTAAATATTAAAGCTAAAGTTCTAAAACCCCCAGAAGAAAATGGGTGTGATATTGTACTAGGCCAACATATATTACTTAAAGCATAAGAAAACTGTACACATTAATAATTAGTGTGAATTGCTGCCCTCAATATGAAAATTTCTAGTTTTCAACACTATTTTTATGTTTTTCTTCTTTTATTGAAAATAGCTTCTTTTCCCCTCATATATCCTGATTACTATTTCACATTCCTCCACTCCTCCCCATTCCTCCCACCTCCCCTCCCATCCAAATTCTACCTCCTTTCTGGCTCGGATTAGAAAACAAATGGGCTGCTAGAGGATAATAATAAAATAAGATAGAACAAAAACAGATGTTGAAATATGACAAAATAAGAAACACAAAAAAAGATTCCCCCAAAAGAAACCTGAAACAAATATAGACACAGAAGACCACTTGTTTATACACTCAGGAATCCCATAAAACTCTGAACTAGAAGCCATAAGATATGCTCAAAAGACCTCAACAGTGTGTGTGTGTGTGTGTGTGTGTGTGTGTGTGTGTGTGTGTGTGTGAGTACAAGAGACATTATGAAAGTGGAAACTCAAATTATGGCACTGAGTTTGTTTTCTGATGGCCATCTACCCCTGGACATGAAGCCTACCCTTACTAGAACTATTGTTTCTCAATGAGAGGCCCTAGAAGAAAACTAATTTCTCATTTTGCAAGTGGTTATCTTTTGGAGATGGCTTGGGAATAAAAAGAGGGCATATGTCTACCTCATCTTTCAGCTCTATGACCCATCTGGTAGAGATGGTTGCAGGCCCTGTGAGTGCTACCTCAGTCTCTGTGAGTTCACATGTATGTTGGTCATGCTGTGTTTAGGTCTAATTTCCTTGGTGCACTCCTTCCCTTCTCACTCCTTCAACCTCCTCTTCTGTAAAGTTCTCACTTAACCACGAGGGAAGGAATTTGATGGAGAAATCCTGTTTAGGCCCTAAACTTTAGAGTCTCTCATTCTCTGAGTAATGATTGACGGTTAATCTGTATTTGCTTCAATCTGTTGTAGGACGAAGCTTCTCTGATGATGATGGAGCAAGACACTGACCTACAAGTATAGCAGAACATACTCAAAAGTCATTTCATTTTGTTGCTATTTTTGTTTGTTTGTTTGTTTGTTTGTTTTAAGAATAGTAGTACTTGGTTTTTACCATAAGCTTGTTAATTATCTAGTCTTAGGCTTTCGGTCAAGTACCCAAAGAAGTGTGTGGTATGGAGTCCATCTTGTGGAGTGGATTTGGTGGCATGATCTGGCAGGAATTGCTCAAGATACTATTCTAAATGTATAATAAAAAACTACAGATTTGGACAATGTAGTATCAATATACAATCAAACTAAGAATGTACATAATACATAAAAATATTATCCAAAAGACAAGAGTCCTGATCACCAACTGACAGAAGATTTAATCGGATACTTCATAAAGAACTGTAAGCAACCAATAGCAGTAAGACATATGCTCTTCATCAGTGGTCAAGAGCATGCAACTTAGAATTACAGAGAAGAGGGTCTGGATAAATGGTTCAATGTTTAACAGTGCTTTGCACTCTTTAAGAAGACATTAATTCTTTTCCAAGTGCCCAATAGAGTCACCTCACAACCATCTGTAACCCTGCCTCCAGAGCACCTTCACTCTATTCTTTATAGTACCTGCATACACGTGGCATTTACACACAGAACCACACACACACATGTAAATAGAGATAAATTTTTATATAAGAACACAGAAATATATCCCTGAGTACTCTTTAGAAAGAAAGCAATTCAGAAGCCTTATAATGTTAATAGACAGAGAGATTTATATGGTTCTATATCCAGTCTCAAAAATTGCACTGCTGTTAGCTGGACCTCAGCACTTAGCTTCCAATTAAAATCAATTGAATGGGGAAAATGCAGGGGATAATAAATAAAATTGATACCTAAACTTCAAACATTGCTACTATAAGGAAATTACTCCCTTCTAATTTTGGATAATATAAGTTTGTTTTATGCCATAAGACACTGAAAGATTTTCCTGTATTTAATAATAGTGGAAATTAAGGATTTTCTTTTAAATAAACAGTTTTCAAAATAGAGAAGTATGAACAAGCTCTTGTTTTCCGTATAGAAAATTTTCCTCCATTGATAAACCTGGGAAATTTGTTTAATTTTCTTAAAGAAGTGAGTTAATTCCCTTCTAGATTTTTGGTAGAGGCACTAGATTTCCTGAGCAACTGTTTACCAGGGGAAAATTTATTTTATGAATAACATAAATGTACGTATCATAATTCACAACTGTTTAGGGAAAAAACAATGAAAGATGCTTAAAAACACAAAGGCATACAACTCAAAACTAATTTAAGAGAATCATGAATCTGTTTTATTAGGTTATGGTAGTTGCTTGGCAAAACAATAAAACATCTGAAGCATACATTTTGAGCAAATGTGCACCTGCAAAATTGTTCAATGGCTTATAAGAGACTGGTAGTAGAAAACTCAAACTAAATAATGCATGGATGTACACACTTCTCAAAGTCTCCTTGATGCTTCTTAAAAGAGTCCCTTGCAAAGAGTAGTAGCTTATTAAATATTTACTGAATGAATTACAGTGGATGTTTACATTCAAGTAGATAAATTTTAAAGCATAGTTGTCTTTTAAATATCACCCTAAATAGACAAATAGAAACACAATGGCTTTACTTCATAGTGCAAGAATTTCTATTCTAAACTTGTTTCAAAGACATATGAAATATGGTTTCTTTAATTCTTTGGATTCATACTCATGATCTGTAAAATGATAAAACAAAAATGTTTAAGAAATTCAAATATATAACCTTATGTTTGAAATATAGTTAACTTACCCATAATAAGTTGAGAGGTCAAATATTTTATTCAAACTCATTCCAAAGTATTTTCTGAATAAAAATATCCCAAATTTTATAGTAAAATGTCTATTCAGCTTAAATTGCTTGAAAGCTACTTTAACACTCACAGAGCAACATGTCTCCATGTTTCAGTTATAAAGATCAAAAAGTTTAGTATTCATTTCTATAAATTATCTAAATTTATTTTATTGAATCATGTTTAATTAAAAATTCTGCTACTTCTGCCTCATTTTTCCAAACAAAGAAACACTGCAGTGTCTTGGTTCTGAAACTGACTGGACAAGGATTTGTGTCATTTTTTTCAGTATTAAACTTTACTACTTCTTTCTATCTACTATCTTTTCTGTCTGCTTAGTATGTGATTTAAGCCCATATATTTTAGCAGCAGCATTGTATAAGTCTTTTCCTCTCTAGCAGATAATTAAGGATATTTGCTACTTTACTCTTGATTAGTCTTGATATAATCCCTGTGATAATGTCCTAAACATCACTGCTGATTCCCACAGGTTAGGCAGTCTGAATAGCTCCTGAGCTTGCTTCCACACCATTCATGAATTCAAATGAAGTATCACTGTCATTTGAGAGCTGAGAGAGACAGAACACTCTCTGAACAGAGAAAAGAGGAAAGCAAATAACCTGAAAAGGATCACATGCTTTGCAGAAGAGGGCATTTTTTCCATGCATTTGCTCAACTACTGAAGTGGAAGATTTTCTCAAACTCTGAGGTATCCTGATCTATTCAAAAATGAGGTTCTATTCTTTTCCAGTGTTCTACATATAATACAGAAATCTCTATCTCAAAGATTTTGCTTTCCTCTTGAAATTACACATCCTGTGACTTCAAGTTTCGCAACTAAACCTCCTTTAGCCTTTTTCAGTGCTACAAGTTATCCCAGTATTGAGAAATTAACTACATTTAGCTGTGTGTGTGTGTGTGTGTGTGTGTGTGTGTGTGTGTGTGTGTGTGTAGGGTTTGTTTCCTATTTTCTTTTCCATTTATTTTTTCCATTGAGGCCTATTAGATGATGATGTCAAAAATGTTTAATCCCATCTTCATTCTTCTATATGCACCTAGATATTCTCTACTATCTCTTATCTGGATGAACAGTTGTTTTGGTCCTTTGAATTCGTACCTTTCTTTTGATTTTAGGTTTAAGATAGGGATTACTGATTATAATTTTATATTGATGTTTGAAGCCTATTCTTAAATGAATAAGAACTAAAAGTTACCTAGTTCTATAAATTATTCTAATATGAGAAAAATTATCCCCATGCATATGTATACTGGACAGCAAGTTGAGACACATGGGCATACTCATGCAACCTAGCATAGCTAAGGTCAGGGTCTTATTTTTTGTCAAACCACTATGATGCCATGTTACAGACTCGCTGATGCTATTTGAAGAATGCAAACATAGATAAACAGTATACAGTCCCTGAGGGTATGGCTTGAGTAGTCGTGTGCTATAGTATCCATGAGGTAGGAAATAGAATGAAAAAAGAAAATGGAATCTGAGAACAGAAGTATCAGAATGGAAGATGCAAATGTCTATGGTAAGATTGTTAAGGACTGTGCTGACTTCAAGTAATTTGTTCCACTAGAACTATCATCAGACTTCTGATGAACAGATGCTATATAAGAGCCTATTAGATATTGTTGAAACTCAGAACTGTGTTCTTTATCATGTGGATTACCTCAAAAACTGCTGCTTAAGTTTCGGAAGAATACATTCATAAAATATTTACCCCCAGTATTCACACTAGGAACAAAGACAATGTGTAAGTCTGACAAACAGAATTTTATTTAGAAAATTAATATTCAAATCTTAGTTTCCTAGTAATTGTGTGTAAGAAATTTAGTTTACCTCACCAAGCCTCAATTTGTGTAGGACTGGTCTATAAAACATGGGTAACACAACTAACTCTCAGGGCTGTTTATAATATCCACTCAGTAAACAGCTAAGAAATTTGAACATGTCTAACATGAAAAAAAATTCTAGAGGGAACTGATAAAAAAGCTTTGTGACATTGGTTAAGCAAAAAGCTTTTATATTAAAAAGCCTAATTACCTCTACAAATTTACTTATCTCCTACCACATCACAGCATCATTAAACTCTACTTCATGGTTGTTTGACATTCATGAAAACTTATTCCATAAACTGTAGCATCTACAAACAGTTTCTCCTCTCTATCTATCTTTATGTGTGTGTTAATTACCCAAATTTACTTTTTCTTTCATTATTTAGTGGCTAGACCACAATTACAAACTTAAATAGCAACTGAGAAAATGCACACTTTTGATTATTGCTTAAATCTTATCAGTGAAGTGATACCATATTAAATAAGAATATTTCATAGACATTACCCTGCACTTGGATATTTTAGTTGTCATTGTTCAAGAAAATTTTGAATACACTGTGGACTATATGAGCTTCCTTGGTGACAAATGCAAAAGTCAAGGATTCAGAATTCTCAGCAACTTAAATTCTAATATGAGTATATTCTTTTAATTTTCAATTTAAACAGGATGTAGTATAATGCCTATGTTTCTGTTTGTATTTTTGAATGGTTACATATTTAGATTTTTTAAGAAGCATGCATTTTTTTACTCTGTGGTATACATAGTGAACACTCAAAACTCAACAGTCGGAAAGAAGCCATCTAATTGAAATGGGTAAACAAATAAACAGACAAATAAAAATATGCCTGTATTCAGCGTATCTGATTTTATGTGGAGATCCTTGATCCACTTGAATTGAGCTTTGTACAAAGAGAGAGAAATGGATCAATTTACATTCTTCTACATGCAGACTGCCATTTGAACCATCACTATTTGGTGAAAATGCTGTCTTTATTCCACTGGATGATTTTGGCTTCTTTGCCAAAGATCAAGTGACCATAGGTGTGTGAGTTTATTTCTGAGTCTTCAATTTTATTCCAGTGATCTACCTGCCTGTCTCTGCACAAAAACTATGCAGTTTTTAACATGAGTGCTCTGTAGTACAGCTTGAGATGAAGGATGAACCATACTTGGCATCATCGGAACTCAGTTCTCCCACCACAGCGAGCACTGGATACCCAAATACACTGGAAAAGCAAGACCCTGATTTAAAAATAACATCTCTTGATGGCGACAAAGGACTTTAAGTAGGATATAAATGACTCCCTTAAAGAAATACAGGAGAACACAGGTAAACAGGTAGAAGTCCTTAACAAGGAAACACAAAAATCTCTTAAAGAATTACAGGAAAACACAGCCAAACAGGTGAAGGAATTGAACAAAACCAGCCAGGCTCTAAAAATGGAAATTGAAACAATAAAGAAATCACAAAGGGAGACAGCCTACAGAAATCTCTTAAAGAATTACAGGAAAACACAGTCAAAAAGGTGAAGGAATTGAACAAAATCATCCAGGATCTAAAAATGGAAATAGAAATAATAAAGAAATCACAAAGGGAGACAACTTGGAGGTAGAAAACATAGGAAAGAGATCAGGAGTCATAGACACAAGCACCAACAACAGAATACAAAAGATAGAAGAGAGAATCTCAGGTGCAGAAGATACCATAGAAAACATTGACACAACAGTCAAAAAAAAAAAATACAAAATGCAAAAAGCTCTTAACTGAAAACATCCAAGAAATCCAGGACAAAATGAGAAGACCAAACCTAAGGATAATAGGTATAGAAGAGAGTGAAAGTTCCCAACTTTAAGGGCCAGTAAATATCTTCAACAAAATTATAGAAGAAAACTTCCCTAACATAAGAAAGAGAGGCCCATAAAAATAAAATAAGCCTATAGAGCTCCAAATATATTAGACCAGAAAAAATTCCTCCCATCAAATAATAGTAAAAAACACTAAATGCACAAAACAAGAACGAATATTAAAAGCAGTAAAAGGGAAAAGGTCAAGTAACATATAAAGGCATACCTATCAGAATTACACCAGACTTCTCACCAGAAAATATGAAAGCTAGAAGATCCTGGGCAGATATTATACAGATAAAAGAACCAAATGCCAGCCCAGGCTACTATATCCAGCAAAACTCTCAATTATCATAGATGGGGAAACCAAGATATTCCATGACAAAAACAAATTTACACAATATCTTTAAACAAATCAAGTCCTACAAAGGAAAATAGATGGAAAATCCCAACACAAGAAGGAAAACTACACCCTAGGAAAAAGCAAACCCAAAAGAATATAGCAGCACAAAAAATAATTCCACCTCTAAAAACAAAAATATCAGGAGACAACAGTCACTATTCCTTAATATCTCTTAACATCAATGGACTCAATTCCCCAATAAAAAGACATAGGATAACAGACTGGATACACAAACAGGAACCAGCGTTTTGCTGCATAGAGGAAACAAACCTCAGAGTCAAAGACAGTTACTACCTCAGAGTAAAGGGCTAGAAAAAAAATTCCAAACAAACAGTCTCAATAAAAAAGCTGGAGTAGTCATTCTAATATTGAATAAAATCAACTTTCAATCAAAAGTTATCAAAAAGGATATGGAAGGCATTTCATCAAATAAAAAGTCTACCATGAAGAACTCTCAATTCTGAACATCTATGCTCCAAATTAAAGGGCACCCACATTCATAAAAAAATCTTTACTAAAGCTCAAAGCACACATTGAACCTCACAAACAATCTTTTCATTAGATGCTGAAAGAGCAATTGACAAAATTCAGCATCCCTTCATGTTGAAAGTCTTGGGAAGATCTGGAATTCAAGGCCCATACCTAAACACAGTGAAAGCAATATAAAGCAAACAAGTAGCCAACATCAAACTAAATGGAGAGAAACATGAAGCAGTTCCACTAGTATCAAAGACTAGAGAAGGCTGCCCACTTTCTCCCTATCTATTCAATATAGTACATGAAGTTCTAGCTAGAGTAATTAGACAACAAAGGAAGTCAAAGGAACACAGATTGGAAAGGAAGAAGTCAAAATATCACTATTTGCAGATGATACGATAGTATACTTAAGTAACACCAAAATTCCACCAGAGAATTTCTAAACCTAATTAAAAAAAAAAAAAACTTCAGCAAAGTTACTGGATGTAAATTTAACTCAAACAAATCAGTAGCCTTCCTATATTCAAAGGATAAATGGGCTAAGAAAGAAATTAGGAACACAACACCCTTCACAATAGTCACAAACAATATAAAATATCTTGGTGTTACTCTAAGCAAAGAAGTGAAAGATCTGTAAGGCAAGAACTTCAAGTATCTGAAGGAAGACATCAAAGAAGACCTCAACAGATGAAAAAAAAATTCCCAAGCTTCTGGAATAGCAGAATTAATATGGCCATCCTGCCGAAAGCAATCTATAAATTCAGTGCAATCCCCATCAAAATTCCAACTCAATTCTTTATAGAGTTAGATAGAGTAAATCTCTAATTCATTTGGAATAACCAAAAACCCAGGATAGCAAAAACTATTCTCAACAATAAAAGAACTTCTGGGGGAATCAGCATCCCTGACCTCAAGCTGTACTGCAGTAATGAAAACTGCAGGTATTAGTACACTGACAGGCAAGTAGATCAATGTAAAAGAATTAAAGACCCAGAAATGACCCCACACATGTAAGGTCACTTGATATTTGACAAAGACACTAAAACCATCCAGTGGAATAAAGACAGCATTTTCAAGAAAAGGTGTTGGTTCAATTGGCAGTCTGCATGTAGAAGAATGCAAATTGATCTATCTTATCTCTTTGAACAAAGCTTAAGTCAAAGTTGAAGAAGGACCTCCACATAAAGCCAGATACACTGAATCTAATAGAAGAGAAAATGGGGAAATTTTGTGAATACTTGGGCACAAGGAAAATTTCTGGAACAGAACACCAATGACATATGCTCTAAGATCAAAAATCAACAAATGGGACATCATCAAATTGCAAAACTTCTGTGGAGCAAAGGACACTGTCTGTAGGAAAAAACAGCAGCCTACAGTTGGGAAAAGATCTTAACTGATCCTACAGCTGATAAAGGGCTAATATCCAATATATACAAAGAACTCAAGAAGTTAGACTCCAGAAAACCAAATAATCCTATTTAATAATGGGGAACAGGGTTAAAAAGAGAATTCTCAACTGAGCAAACTCGAATGGCCAAGAAGCACCTAAAGAAATGTTCAACATCCTTAGTCATCAGGGAAATGCAAATCAAAACAACACTGAGATCCCATGTCACATCAGTCACAATGCCTAAGTTCAAAAACTCAGGTGACAGCAGATGCTGGTGAGGATGTGGAGAAAGAGGAACATTCTTCCTTTCCTTGTGAGATTCCAAATTGTACAACCACTGTGGAAATCAGTCTGGCGGTTCCTCAGAAATTTTGACATTGTACTACCTAAGCACCCAGCTATACCACTCCTAGTCATATACCCAGTAGGTGCTCCAACATGTAATAAGGACACATGCTCCACTATGTTCATAGCAGCCATCTTTGTAATACCCAGCAGCTGGAAACAACCCAGATGTCCCTCAACACAGGAATGCGTACAGAAAATGTGGTACATTTACACAGTGGAATACTACTTAGCTATTAAAAACAATGACTTCATGAAATTTGCAGGCAACTGGATGGAACTTGAAAATATCATCCTGGGTGAGGTAACTCAGTCACAAAAGAACAAACACAATATGTAGTCACTGATTAGTGGATTTTAGCCCCAAAGCTCAGAATATTCACAATACAACTTCCAAATTAAATGCATCATAAGAAGTAGACCAATGTGTAGATGCTTCAATACTACACACAGTGTGGAACAAAATAAGGACAGGAGGTAGAGGGAAAGAGTGACCTGAGAGGGAGAGAGGAGGGGGAGGGGAAAGGGGACAGCAACAGGTATTGGAAGGGACAAGAGGGTAGTTTAGAGGGTCAAGAAATTGAATGGAGACATGTAGTAGTGGGGGATGGGGAAATGTGGGTAGCCACTAGAAAGTCCCAGACTCCAGGGAAGGAAGTCTCCCAAGACCCAAAAGAAATGGCATTAGCTGAAATACCCAACAAAGGGGAGATACAACCTATAGAGACCACATCCAGTAGATAAGCATGGCCCCCAGTGAGGGATGGAGCCACCTTCCAGTCTCAAAAGTTTTAACCCAGAAAAGTTCCTGTCCAAAGGAAAGATAGGGACAAAAAATGTAAACAGAGACCGAAGGAAAGGCTATCCAGAGACCACCCCACCTAGGGACCCATCCCATCTTCAGACACCAAACCCCTACACAATTCCTGGTGTCAAGAAGCACTTGCTGGCATGATCCTGATATGGCTGTTCTCTGAGAGGTTCTAACAGCACCTGACCAGTACCAATGCAGATACAGATACAGCCAACCAACAAACTAAGCCCAGGGACCCCAATGAAAGAGCTAGGAGAGGGAGTGAAGAAGCTAAAGGAAATTACAACTCTGTAAGAAGAATATCAACTAAATGGACCACCCAGGCCTCCCAGGGATTAAACTGCAAATCGAAGAATATACATGGAGAGAGCCAGGACTCCAGATACATATCTAGCAGAGGATAGTCTTATCTGATATCAGTGGGAGGCTTGATGCCCCAATATAGGGTGATGATAGAAGGGTAAGACTAGATTGGGTTAATGAGTGGAAGAGTGTCCTCATAAATGCAAAGGTTAGGGTTAGGAAGGCGTGGGGAGTTTGTGGAGGAGGTTACTGAGAAGGGGGATATCATTTGAAATGTAAAAGAATAAAATGATTAATAAAAAAGAAACAAAGAAAGAAAGAAAATTAAAGGACTGATCTTAGTTTGTCCATAGAATTCTTGAAGTTCCATTATTTGTTAATTACACTTTTAT
The DNA here is from genome assembly GCA_019843965.1 of Rhynchomys soricoides. Lineage (NCBI taxonomy): Eukaryota > Metazoa > Chordata > Mammalia > Rodentia > Muridae > Rhynchomys > Rhynchomys soricoides. The sequence goes on along the minus strand of JADRCH010000014.1, from coordinate 15,626,602 downwards.
TTATCTATTTGTTTGTTTATTTATTTTATTTGTTGGGGAGTGTTTATAGCCCACAAATACATGTCAGAGGAGAACTTGCAGGAGTCAGATTTCTCTTTTAACTGTACAGATACAAAATATTTATTTCAGGTCCTTGGGCTTGTTGGGAAGTGTTTTACCCACCAAATCACCTTGGTGACCTTCTAAGAAATTTTAATGAAAACTTTCACACCTTTAATCAATTTGTTTATAAAGGTCAAGTAATCCCATGTTCATTGATTTATATGTGAATTCTCTATTCTTTGCATTGAATATATTTATTCATTGATTCTAAATTGGAACTCATGTAATTCCTCTAGTCTTTCAACTATGAAATCTATTTTTACACAGTTATAATTGAACTCAGAGCCTTGTGCATGCAACACAGCTGTGCTAATAATAAACTGCATCCATGACCAACTCTTAAGTCTTTCACTATGTCATGAAATAATCAATGGTCACAGCAATGATTTACCCTTGATATAAAGCTTCCTTGCATTATAGACTTTTCCTTTTGTTTATGTTTCCCCCATTTGGACTCTGAAATAAATAATGGCAAAATTAAGTAGATACAGTGCAGACACTCAGTTTCCCTCAATCCAAATTATTTACTATCTCACCATCTAACAAGATTTTTCTGTTCTATTTAGTTTTAGGTTTAAAAATATAATTTTATTGTAATAAATGCACAAACAAAAACATTGTTAAAGAAGCAACTCAAAATGGTTGCCAAGTTCTAAACTGCATGTCTCAGTAGACATCTTTACAATGGGAATGATCATTCTGAAACCATGAAATTTTGACAAGGTTTATGATCTTATTATCAACTATACTTTTAGGCTTTACCTATTAAAACAGGAATGGCCTTATCTATTAAAAAAGAGAAAAACCTATAGCAGGATTAAAACTTAGAAAATATAGTATGTCTTTTTTCATATCTCATATAGATTGGCAGGTAATACAACCTTCAGCATCACCTAAAATTATCCTTTTATGCTCTATGTTCTAAATATTACACTCTATCTATACATATATATACATGCATAGAATTAATATAAGTTATCCATATTTCTAAGTATGAACAGAAACACACCAACTAGGATAAATAAAGATATTAAACACCAAAGAAATAAAACCCTAAATCAACAAATGAAATGGCAAAAATCTTAAAAGAAGAAATAGACATGCCCAACTAGCATTTTAAAGAGTGTTTACTATTTCTAGCCATCAGGAAAAGGCAAATTAAATATATGTTGAAATACCGCCTCACTCAAGCCAGAATAGCTTTCTTCAAAATACCTGGCTGCAAATGTTGGAGAGGATGTAGAAAGAGAACAACCATTATTCATATTCATGGGAATGTATATTAATGTTGCCATTATAGAAATCATTTTGGAGGTTGCTCAAGAAATTAAAAACAGAAGTACCATATAGCACAATTTTAACTTTTAATGTATACTTATTAAGTGATATTTAGTCAATAAACCTCCTACTGATTTTTGTAGTGGTAAATCTTTAAAAGTCTGCTCTATGCTCCTGGCAGGTGGGTACATGCTTTTTGACACCCATCCAAGAGCTCTGGATTCACAAATGAAACAGACACACACACACACACACACACACACACACACACACTCTCACAGTGGCTTATTTTTAATACACCTTTACTAGTTCAGTGGCTGGGCACTTCCAAACCTTCCCATGGTGAGCACACACACCCATCCAGTATTCCTGAATTGACACTTTCTAAATGTATATTTTATCTTTGCTGCCCTGCTTTCTTCTGGGCAGCCCTCACATGGAGCATCTTTCTCTGTGTACCTACATCTTAGCTGTCTCACCCTCCTGCTGCTTCATGGCATGGTTCTTCATATACCCTTCTCATGGCAAACTCCCTTTTCCTCCCTCTCCTATATTTCTTGCCCAGGAATCCTAAAAGTCCCACCTGTGTATCTCTGTCCATCCATTTGCCATTGGCAAATTTATGTCCTAATCAAAGCCAACTGTGGGAAGGCTTCCTTTAGCCTACATAAGGAACACTATAAATAGGTTTTTGTGTATCATAATTAGCATGAGAACATAAGCTGCTACATTCCCCCTTTTTGTCCACTAAAAATGCCATTCTTTCTTATATATATTGAACATAATTATAACATTCATATAAATTATGAGGTATGTTATACATTAAAAGTAACCAGTCCATCAATTTTGTTAGTTTATATGCATTATTCTAATATCTATACTAACTTAAAAAGCTTACAATTCTATACATGAATTATGTTTTGATTTTATCTTTTATTATGATCTAAAAACCATCCTTTCAAATCAACATCATATTCCTCAATGTTAAACAAGTTAAGTTTGATTATGATATTATTTGTAGTCTTCAACCCCATCTGAAATCCAAGAACAATTTAAATATTTCCTGGATATATAGAAAGAACAAAAACATAGCTTCTAAAACTTAACCAAATTTTGTAGACATTGGAGCATCTGTCTTCAGCCTTCTGGCCAAGGATCATCTGACAGACATTAAATCAAGTAAGACCTGCATAATACTAGCTCATTCTTGGTAGAGCTAAGCAGTCAACTATTGTGTATCTTATGTCCTTTCTTGGACAGTATTTTTTGTCTGTAGCTGAATTAGGGAAATTCTTGTCCAGTGGCTATCTTGTCGTAACTGGAGTAACCCCATATGAAGGTTATGATTCTCAACATATTCTTTGGATCATGAAGGGGGTACTGTCAGGAGCAGATATGTCTCTAGACAAGTGATCTTTAATAATGAATTAATGTTAGATGTCATATTTTGTGTATTTCTGATATTTTGAAGACTATATAAAGTATATCTGAACTGTTAAAACTTGACTATTCTTAGTTATTTCTATTTGAACAATATCAAAAGCATTTTATCATAATTGAATCAGAATCTAATATAACCATGAGTTTACTATCTAACTTTAATTTGTGTTATTTAATTACCCTAAGTAGTTTGTAATAGCAGCTATAGAAAGATTGAGTCAAAGCCCTGTATTGAATGAGTTGTATAGGCACAATGCTTCACTAAAAGTAACAATATTAATGTCAAATTGTAGCAGTATGCAAAATTTATATAAATGAAAAACTTAAATTTGTATCAATGTATAAATTCTGCACCAATGTAAGAAATTATAGCATCATTTTTGTATCAATTATAATATTTCTACCAATGTAAGACTATATCCATACAATGTTTTGTTTAAAAATAAATGTAGTAATGTTTCACATATATTTTCTCTTTATTTAAAATCATAACTGTTTTCAATTATCCCTTAATATGATAACATACCTATATAATAACTTTTATGTACCCATAAAATGACCATAACCAGACATCCAAACCCAAGGGATCAGGATGACAACTCTCCATAATTTTTTCCTACTGAATAGCAACAAAAATTTCTTTAAAGGGGTGGGGAGGGGCAGTAAACTTAGAAAAACTGGTTAGACTTAAGAAAGCTAGCTTTAGCATCTGTTATCTAGTCTCTGTATGTTGAGAAGGCTCAGGATTTGATGGAAGTTTTGAGATCTATCTGAAAGGCTGAATGAATTGAGTCCATAGAGAATCAGTAGCAATTCTTGAAGATGTTCTGTAAGCAAGTCCCAGCACAGCATCAGGAAGCAGGGGGCTGGAACAGAAGGTTATTTTATCATCACTGTGGATGAAACTTGTCAGAACTATAAATTCTGGAATACATGAATCTTACAACCAAATTTCTAGTAGTATTAAGATATTCATACAGATTGTGCAAGGTGCACAGATCAGTTAAGGATGAATTTTTGCTACTTATTTGAGCAGGTGAAAGACAACCATCTTTTTTAATTAATTTGATCAATAACCAATCAAAATAAATCTTCATTCATGCCATGTGAAGGATGGCACAATGAATCTTAAGGATTCCACAACCAACAAGATTTATTGTCTAATTTTATCTGAACTTTTCCCTTATGACATTTTCATGTCTAATCCAGTTATAGTGCTATTCCCATGTTGAGGAATCAGCAGATCAAGTTTTCTGTCCTGTTTGATTTAAGGTATTCTTCTTATCCTCTGCTCATGATCAACATGAGATCTAGGCCTAAGATATTTGTTTATTTACATAGCTTTAATTCTCTCTTCTAGGAGATTAATATCTCTGTGAATATATATGTCCACTTTCTCTTTATATAACTTGAATTAACTTAAGTGTCTACTATCTATCTGAGATAAGGTCCTTCTTCTTATTTCCTGCTCCTGACCCACAATTTGATCAAAAGCCTCTATTTATTCATCTATGTTTTTAACTTCAATTAAGCTCCATTTTACTTACCATGTAAGCCTATTCTTAGGCTTCTAATTTGTCATACCAGACTAAACAATTCCAGAATTTCTGTGTAGACCACACTCAAAGAATCTGAGTATTTGCCCTGGAACAGACCTTTTAAATTTTTCTTTAAAGCATTTTTTTCATTCAATCTCCCCTTTATCTCTGTTTCCCACATTTGAGATCAAAGGCCTAGGTTTCTTTATTCCATGTATACTTAAAAACTCTTAAACTATTATACTTCTTTCTATCCTGAAAAATAAATCAAATTTCATTCATCTCTATTCCTTATCTGGTTACAGGAAGCAGGCACCCTCCTCTCTCTCTCTCTCTCTCTCTCTCTCTCCTCTCTCTGCCTTTCAAGCAGCTTGTCTCTTTCCATAACAGTGTCTCCTGGTACCTCTGAGCTCATGCTCTCTGAGACAGCTAGAAGCCTTTTAGAAGGGCTTGGGGTAAATCCCACTGGTGGCTGTTTTTCCTTTCTTCTAGTTCTGAGGCTTGCATGACTTGAGAAGGAACTATGTGACTTGGTTCAGTATTAAATTTTTAATCTGATCTAAATTCCCCATGGATGTGCATGCCTCCTCTACCCCTGGCCAAATATTTTGGATCCCCGAATGAAAGACATATAGGCATATCATTATTTATAATATGCCTTAACTAGCTCAATGGCTGGGTCACTCCTTAACCTCTAGGTGATTAAAATATTTCCCTCCAATATTCTTGAGTTAATACTTGCTAAATCTGTATTTTATCTCTGCTACTCCAGAACCAATCAGGAAAGTGACCTCTTGGGCCATTTCCTGACTCTTACAAATCAGAATGCTTTCTTTCCTGCAGCTCTTAAGTCTGAATTCTCTGCTTCCCCATCATGGTGATTCTGCTTCTTCTGCCCACCATACCTTGACCAGGAAATCTAAAAATCCCAACCTCTGTCTCCCTGCCCAGCTATTATCTACCAGCAACACTTTCCTTCAGGAATAATAGCCAACTGGGTTCAGAGACCGTTAGCATCTTATAGGCAGACTTGCTGGTTCCTGTGTAATTAATTTTTTATTAATACAAACAGAATTAGAACCAACCTTGAATAGATTTTTGTAGCTAATCTAATTATTGAAGATAAACATAAAAATATTTGACTAAAATATAATTAAATAATTTTCTAGTTTACTTATATATAGTATTGAAATCCTCTTAAGTTAACCAATTTAAAATGAACATATGAAAACAATTAAGTAAGTGCAAGCAGAAACAATGAATACTAAAGCACGTGTTCTAGGCCCAGCTGCCCTGAGCAACCTGCCATCCTAGGGGAACCTCCATTCTTCTACCACCTCTCCTTTTACCTTCATCAAACCTGTAGATACTGAGCCATACAGGTTAGCTACCCTTCCCTCCATTCATTTTCCATGTTCGTTGAGTCTTCTCGGGCACCCCAAGCTGCCCTGAGGAGACTGCCATCCCAGGAAATCTCCATTCTCCTGCCACCTTTCCACCTACCTTCATCAGACCCATTGATCCAGAATCTTACAGGTTACCTTCCCTTTTCCCACCCAACTCCTCTACTCTCTAAGTCTTCTGTGGCATTTCAATCTGTCCTAAGCAATCTGCTATCCCCAGCAGACCTCCATTCTCCATCCTCTCTACCCATCTTCATTGGACCAGTGGAGCCTCTACCGTACAAACTTGGATATCCTGAACCATACAGACCTGGCGCTTTGGAACCATTCAACCCAAAATACCCATCAGAGGCTTGCTATGCCAGGACCATAGAGGTTAAATCCCCTTCCATTACCTACTACCACAGAAACATCCATGGACCAAAGCCACCTAGATGGTTAAAGGCCCTCAAAAGAACACAATAAACAAAAGTCAAGGAAATATAACATTTTCAGAGCAGAGCTATCCTACTATCTCAAGCCCTAGATATCCTAACATAACCAAAGCATGAGAAAATGATCTTAAATCCAATCTTATAAAGATGATAGAGGCCTTTAGAAAGGGAATTAATAAATCTCTTAAAGAATAGAAAAAATACAGTAAAAAAGGTAGAAGTCTTTAAAGAAGAAACAAATAAATTCCTTAAAGATGTATTAGAAAATGCAATTAAACAGATGAAGGAAATAAATAAAACTGAGCAAAAACTTAAAATGGAAATAGTCCATTCCAGAGATGGAAAACCTAGTGAAGAGAACAGGAACAACATACACAAGAATCACCAACAGAATGTAGAAGATGAAAGAGAGAATCTCAGGCCTAGAAAATACAATAGAGGAAACTGATACATTGATCACAAAAATGTTAAAACTAAAATATTCCTGACACAAAACGTCCAGGAAATCTGGATAACATGAAAAGACCTAACCTATGAATAATAGGAATAGTAGAAGGTGAAGAGTTCCAGCTCCTGGAACCAGAAAATATGTTCGATGAAATCATAGAAGAAAACTTTGCCATCCTGCAGAAAGAGATGCCTATAAACATACAATAAGCTTATAGAACAAAACAGAAAATTCTTCTGCCACAAAATCTACAGAACAAAGAAACAATATTAAAAATCAGCAACTCTAAAAGGCCAGATAACATACAAAGGCACACCTACCAGAATTATACCTGACTTATCAAAAGAGACACTGAAAGCCAGAAGAACCTGGACAGATATCTTTCAACCTCTAAAAGAAAGAACACAGATACAAATCTAGATTACTATGCCCAGCAAAAGTCTCAATCACAATAGATGGAGGAAACAAGATATTTCAAGAAAAATCCTAATTCAAAAATATCTATCTACAAACCTAGCCCTACATAATACTTGAAGGAAATCTTCAACACAAGGGGCATAACTATATCCAAGAAATTATGGGAAATAAGTAATTCCATACCAGACAAAGCAAGGGAAGCACACACAAGCGCACACACACACACACACAAAATTACCACCAACATCAAAATGATCTTAACTGAGAATTATTGGTCATTAATATCTTTCATTATCAATTGACTCAATTCCTTAATAAAAAGATACCGACTAATAGAATGGATGCAAAAACAGGATCCGTCATTCTGCTGCATAAAAGAAACACAACTCAGCACTAAAGATAGACATTACCTCAGAGTAAAGGCCTGAAAAATGTTTTCCAAGCAAAAGAACCCAAGAAGCAAGCTGGTATAGCCATCCTAATACCTAACAAAATAGACTTTCAACAATAATTAATTAGAAAACACAGGGAAGTACATTTATTACTCATCAACGGGAAAAAAAAAAAACTACAGAAATGATATCTTAATTTTGAACATCTATGTCCCAAACAGAATGGCACCAACATTGCTAAAGCTTGAATCACACATTGAGCCAAACACATTCACATTCAAAGACTTCAACACTCCACTCTCACCATTTGGCAGGTCATCTAGACAAAAAGTAAACAGAGAAATAATTAAACTGACAGACATTATCAAATTGACCCAACAGACTTCACCCAAACAAACTAACTAAATAAATAAATAGTAAAACCTTCTTCTCAGAACCTCATGGATCTTTCTCAAAAATTAACCATATAGTCAGTCACAAAGCAAGCCTCAACAGATACAAAAAATTTAAAATAATGCCTTGTATCTTATCAGACATCATGGATTAGGGCTGTACTTCAACAACAACATAAATACTGTAAAGATTATACACTCATGGAAATTGAACAACTCTCTATTCAATGATCTAGGTCAGAGAAGAAATGAATAAAGAAAGTAAAGTCTTTCTGGAATTCAACGTAAATGAAGGCAAAATATATTCTTGTTTATGGGACAAAATGAAAGCAGTGTTTAGAAAGTTCACATACCAGCAATTTAAAAGTATACCCAAAAGCTCTAGAAAAACAAAACAAAACATAAAAAACAAACAAAAAACAAGCAAACATACCAAAGAGGATTGAAGGCAAAAAATAATCAAGATCAAGACTGAAATTAACCATTTAGAAACCAAGTAAACAATACAAAGAATTAACAAAACAAAGAGCTGATTTTTTGAGAAAATCAACAACATAGACAAACACTTAGCCAAACTAACCAAGAGTAAGAAAGAGTATCAAAATAAAATAAATCATAAATTAAATGGGATACAAAGCAACAGATACTGAAGAAAACTTTCAAAGAAGAGCTAATACCAATAATCCTCAAACTACTTCAAGGAACATTGCCAAACTCATTCTATGAGGCCACACCCTGATATCTAAACCACACATTGACTGTCTGTGGGATATGCTCTTTTAGATGGGCTGACTTATCTGGCATCAGTGGGAAACAATGTGCCTAGCTTTGCAGAGACTTGTGCCAGGATAGGAGGATACTCAGGGATGAGGGCAGCATCTCAGAGGAGAAGGGAACAGGGTACTGGGGGAAGAATTGTGGGAGGGATGACCCAAGAGGGGGGCAGTGAACTGGATATAAAGTGAATGTTTAAAAAGCACATATTCTAGTAGATAACCAAATCAAGATACTGCCAAAAGTTACTGAGATTTTAGTGAGAGTAATATAGTAACAGATGGCTTTTGGCAATCTTAAATTGATAAAAATTTGTCAATATAATATTTTAAAACCTATAGAGGAACATGGTATTGATCCATTCATTTGAATTAGTAGTCGCAGTGTTAGAAATATGGCCCCAGACATAATTCATAATTAGAGGAAATTTCATACCTGTGACAATATTGCCACATTATTCTTAAAAGCTAAAGAATAATGCTATCCTTCATGTGCAAAGAAAGGAAATATTTATTCAATAGGATGTCATGATGTGACATCGTGCACATAATAATACTGGGATCTCCACAGTATGTTGGAATTTATATATTCACTCAAAATTAAAAAAAAAAATTAAAAAAGCAGGGGGCTTAGTTCTGTACTTAAAACTAATCTAAGTTCAAATAGACAAAATCTTGGAAATCATCTTTCACTTGCCCTTCTATGCTTAGTGGATTGATTCCTTATATTTACAGTATGGAAAAGAGAAATTTCTTTTATATTTGCTGATCTTCACCTGTAAAGTCACTTTGAGTAGCACCTGTCTATCTCTGTTCCAAGTGAAAATCTTCATGCATCAATGTAATTTGAGGTTTTGACATATTTTAAAGACTTTGCTTCATATTGTAATTTGGAGGTTATTTTATTTATTTTTTGATAATTACTTACATTTCAAATGTTTCACCCTTTCCACATATCTCCTTTGGAAACCCCTATCCTCTCCCTCCTAACCCTGCCTCTAAGAGGCCCCCCCACCAACCCACACACTCCCTTCTTCCCTCCCTGGTATTCCCCTATACTGAGGCATCTAACATCCTCAGGCCCAAGGGCCTCTCCTCCCCCTTATGGCCAACAAGACCCTCCACTGCCACATATGTGGCCAGCACCATGGGTCTCTCCATGTGTATTCTTTTGTTGGTGGTCCAATCTTTGGGAGCACCAGGGCATCAGGCCAGTTGACACCGTTGCTTCCTTCATGGAGCTACAAACTCCCTCAGCTCCTTCAAGTCCTTCTCCAACTCCTGCATCTGGAACCTCACGCTCAGTCCAAAGGTTGCTGTGAAGTGAATTTTGGGTATTCCGAATTTTAGGGCTAATATCCACTATCAGTGAGTACATACTGTGTTCGTTCTTTTGTGACTAAGTTACCTCAAAAAGGATGATGTTTTCAAGTTCCATCCATTTGCCTGCAAATTTCATGAACTCATTGTTTTTAACAGCTGAGTAGTATTCCATTGTATAAATGTACCATATTTTCTGAATCCATTCATTTGTTGAGGGACATCTCAGTTGTTTCCAGTTTCTGGCTGTTATAAATATGGCTGATATGAACATAGTGGAGTATGTGCTTTTATTATATGTTGGAGCATCTTCTGGGTATATGCCCAGGAGTGCTATAGCTGTGTCCTCAGGTAGTGATATACACATTGTTCTGAGGGTCCACCAAACTGATTTCCAGAGTGGTTGTACCAGCTTGCAATCCACTAGCAATGGAGAAGTGGTCCTATTTCTCCACATCCTCACCAGCATCTGCTGTCACCTGAGTTTTTGATCTTAGCCATTCTGACTGAGGTGAGGTGGAATCTCAAGCTGTTCCCATTTCTTGATAGGGTTATTTCGTTCTCTGTAATCTAACTTCTTGAGTTCTTTGTATATATTGGATATGAGCCCTCTATTGGACTTAGAATTGGTAAAGATCTTTTCTCAAACTGTTAGTTGCCATTTTGTCCTATTGACTGTGTCGTTTGCCTTAAAGAAGTTTTATAATTTCATGAGGTCCCACTTGTCAATTCTTCATCTTAGAGCATAAGACATTGGTGTCCTGTTCAGGAACTTTTCCCCAATGCCCATGTGTTTGAAAGTTTTTCCCACATTCTCTTCTATTAGATTCAGTGTATCTGATTTTATGGGGAGGTCCTTGATCCACTTGGACTTGAGCTTTGTACAGGGAGATAGGAATGGGTCAATTCACAGTCTTCTAGATGTAGACTGCCAGTTGAACCAGCACCATTTGTTGAAAATCCTGTCTCTTTTCCACTGGATGGTTTTAGCTCCTTTGTCAAAGATCAAGTGACCATTAAGTGTGTGGGTTCATTTCTGGGTGGTCAATTCTATTCTATTGATATACCTGCCTGTTCCTGTACCAATACCATGCAGTTTTTATCACTACTGCTTTGTAGTATAGCTTGAAGTCAGTGATGCTGATTTCCCCCAGAAGTTCTTTTGTTGTTGAGAATAGATTTTGCTATCCTGGGTTTTTTGTTATTCCAAATAAATTTGAGAATTGCTTTTTCTAAGACTATGAAGAATTGAGCTGAAATTTTGATGGGGATTGCATTGAATCTGTAGATTGCTTTCAGCAGGATGGCCATTTTTACTATAATAATCCTGCCAATTCATGAGCATGGGAGATCTTTCCATTTTCTGAGGTCTTCTTCTGTTTCTTTCTTCAGAGACTTGAAGTTCTTCTCATACAAATCTTTCACTTGTTTGGTTAGACTCACACTGAGATACTTTATATTGTTTGTGACAATTGTGAAAGGTGTCATTTCCCTAATTTCTTTCTCAGCCTGTTTATACTTCGAGTATAGGAAGGCTACTAGTTTGTTTGAGTTAATTTTGTATCCAGCCACTTTGCTGAAGTTGTTTATCAGCTATGGCAGTTCTCTGGTGGAGTTTTTCCACTCACTTAAGTATACCATCATATCATCTGCAAATAGTGATATTTTGATTTCTTCCTTTCCAATTTGTATCCCTTTGACCTCCTTTTGTTTTCTAATTACTCTAGCTAGAAATTCAAGTACTATATTGAATAGATAGACAAAAAGAGGGAAACCTTGTCTAGTTGCTGATTTTAGTGGAATTGCTTCAAATTTCTCTCCATTTAGTTAAATGTTGGCTACTGGTTCACTGTATATTGCTTTTACTATGTTTAGCTATGGTCTTTGAATTCCTGATCTTTCCAAGAGTTTTTTCAAGAAGGGATGTTGAATTTTTTCAAATGATTTTTCAGCATCTAATGAAATGACCATGTGGCTTTTTCATTGAGTTTGTTTATGTAGTGGATTACATTGATGGATTTCCGAGTATTGAACCCTGCAACCCTAGGATGAAGCCTACTTAATCATAATAAATGATCATTTGATGAGTTCTTGGATTAGGTTTGCAAGAATTTTATTGAGTATTTTTGCATCGATATTCATAAAGGAAATTGGTCTAAAGTTTGCTTTCTTAGTTGAGTCTTTGTGAGGTGTTGGAATGAGTGTAACTGTGGCCTCACAGAATGATTTTGGTAGTATTTCTTCTGTTTCTATTTTGTGAAATGGATTGAAGAGTATTGGTATTAGGTCTTCTTTGAAGGTCTGACAGAATTCTGCACTAAACCCAGCTGGTCCTGGGCTTTTTTTTGGTTGGGAGACTTTTAATGACTGCTTCTATTTCTTTAAGGGTAATGGGACTGTTTAGATGGTTTATCTGATCCTGACTTAACTTTGGTAACTGTCTAGAAAATTGTCCATTGCGTCCAATTTTCCAATTTTGTTGAGTATAGGCTTTTGTAGTAGGATTTGATGATTTTTTTTTAATTTCCTCAATCTGTTGTTATATCTATTCTTTTCATTTCTAATTTTGTTAATTTGTACACTGTCTCTGTGTCTTGTGGTTAGTCTGGCTAAGGGTTTTGCTGATAAGCTGCTAATATATGTTCTCTCCAGTTTCTATTTGGAGGCATTCAGAGCTATGAGTTTTCTTTTTAACCTTGCTTTCATTATGTCCCCTGGGTTTGGGTATTTTGTACTTTTATTTTCAGTAAATTCTAGAAAGTCTTTAATTTCATTCTTTATTTCATCCTTGACCACGTCATCATTGAGTAGAGCACTGTTCAGCTTCCATTCATATGTGGGCTTTCTCTTGTTGTATTTGCCATTGAAGACCAGCCTTCATCAGTAGTGATCTGATAGGAGGCATTTGACTATTTCCATCTCCTTATATCTGTTGATGTTTGTTTTATGTGATCAATTATATGATCAATTTTGGAGAAGGTACCATGAGGTGCTGAGAAGAAGGTATATTCTTTTGATTTAGGATGAAATGTTCTATAGATATCTATTAAATCCATTTGGTTCATAACATCTGTTAGTTTCACTGTGTCACTGTTTAGTTTGTATTTCCAAGATATGTCCATTGATGATAGTAGGGTGTTGAAGTCTCCCCTTCTTATTGTGTGAGGTGCAATGTGTGCTTTGAGCTTTAATAAAGTTTCCTTTATGAATGTCAGTGCCCTTGCAATTGGAGCATAAATATTCAGAATTGAGAGTTCTTCTTGATAGATTTTTCCTTTGGTGAAGATGAGGTGTCCTTCCTTATATTTTTTGATGACTTTTGAGTGAAAGTCGATTTTATTTGACATTAGAATTGCTACTCCAGCCTGCATCTTGGGACCATTTGCCTGGAAAATTGTTTTCTAGACCTTTACACTGAGGTAGTGTTTGTTTTTAACACAAAGGTGCATTTCCTGAATGCAGCAAAATGCTGGGTCCTGCTTATGGAACCAGTCTGTTTGTCTATGTCTTTTTATTGGGAAATTGAGGCCATTGATGTTAAGAGGTATTAAGGAATAGTGATTGTTGCTTCTTGTTATTTTCTATGTTATTTTTATGTTTGTGTGGCTATCTTCTTTTGAGTTTGTTGAAAGATTTCTTTCTTGTTTTTTCTAGGGTGTAGTTTCCCTCCTTGAGCTGGCGTTATCCATCTATTATCTTTTGTAGGGCTGGGTTTGTGGAAACATATTGTGTAAATTTGGTTTTGTCATAGAATATTTTGTTTTCACCATCTATGGTAATTGAGAGTTTTGCTGTGTATAGCAACCTGGGCTGGCATTTGTGTTCTCTTAGGAACTGTATGAGATCTACCCAGGATCTTCTAGCTTTCATAGTCTCTCATGAGAAATCTGGTGTAATTCTGATATGTCTGCTTTTATATGTTACTTGACAATTTTCCCTTACTGCTTTTAATATTCTTTCCTTATTTTGTGTATTTGGTGTTTTGACTATAATGTGACAGGAGGAATTTCTTTTCTGGTCCAATCTATTTGGAGTTGGGTAGGCTTCTTGAATGTGTATGTTCATCATTTTCTTTAGATTGGGGAAGTTTCTTCTATAATTTTGTTGAAGATAATTACTGGTTCTTTAAGTTGGGAATCTTCACTCTCTTCTATATGTGTTATCATTAGGTTCTGTCTTCTCATTGTGTCCTGCATTTTCTGGATGTTTTGGGTTAGGAGTTTTTTCCCTTTTGCATTTTCTTTAACTGTTGTGTCAATATTTTCTATGGAATCTGCTGCACCTGAGATTCTCTCTTCTATCTCTTGCATTCTGTTAGTGATGCTTCCATCTACGACTCTTAATCTCTTCACTAAATTTTCTAACTCCAGGATTCTCTCCTTTTGTGATTTCTTTATTGTTTCTATTTCTATTTTTAGTTCCTGGATAGTTTTGTTTTTTTTTCCTTTGTCTATTTGATTGTGTTTTCCTGTAATTCTTTAAGGGATTTTTGCATTTCCTCTTTAAGGGCTTCTAGTTGTTTACCCGGGTTCTCTTGTATTTCTTTAAGGGAGTTATTTATTTCCTTCTTGAAGTCTTCTATCATCATCACGAGAAGTGATTTTAAACTTGAGTCTTGTTTTTCTGGTGTGTTGAGATAGCTACATTCTGATGATGTCAAGTAGCCTTGATTTCTGTTCCTTATGTTCTTCCCTTGTTTTTCACCATCTGGTTATCTCTGGTGTTAGTGGTCTTACTCTCTCTGACTGTGACTTGTCCCTCCTGCAGGCTTCAGTGTCAATACTCATTGAAGACCAGTTCTCTCTGAGAGGAATCTGGGTTTGGAGAGTTGTGGTACAGGGTCAGGTCTGCATTGCAGACAGAAACCAGAAGGATCTTGTCCCCAGCTGTCCCTTGTTTCCTGTGTCCTGATGGCTCTGCAAGAGTCCCTCTTGATCCAGTAAATTTGAACAGAATTGATGGTCTTGCCTGTGTTCGAAGGTATGTCAGCATTCCTGGGATACCAACTCTCTCCTGGCACTGTTTGAGTATGAAACCCTGTGTCACAGGATCAGCTCCATGGCTGCCAAAAGAATCCAGAAGACCAAATCTCAGTCCCTGTGTCCTGGGGATTCCAGGTGTGTCCCTCTGAGCAGACAAGCTTGTCCACACTCCTGGAAGTCTAGATTTCTCCTGGCACTATTTAGCTATGGAGCCCTGGTAGCCCAGGCAGAGGTCTCCAGCCACAGATGGAAACCAGAAGGCTCCATTCCCAGGCTGTTCCTCAGTTCCTGTGTCCCAAGATTCTAGGTGATCCCACTGAGCAGTGGTGCTTGTCTTACCCCTACTCATGGGTTTTTCCACACTCCTCAGAGGCTAGCTTTCTCCCAGCGCTATTTGACTATGGCAGAGGTCTCCAGCCACGGATGGAAAACAGAAGGCTCCTCCATATTATAATTTCTATTAACCACTACATCCCCTAGTGTCTTAACCTCAGCATTGATTGTACTGTTCCCTCCCTCTGTGCAGTAGAATTGAGTATTTTCTTTGAATCTTTTCAGACTCACTTTTAGCTACAGTATTATACAATGCCATCTTTAATTCACTGATTTTTCACTCTTCTGTCTGTTCTAATCTGTTCACTTAACATAATTCAGCTAAAGTTACTCCAAATATATGTCTTAATGAAGTTTCAATCACGTAAGTCCTTAGATATGTCTTTCTCTCTGTCAGGGTGACTTCATATCGCTTGATGATTGGCTAATTGCTTGGCGGAAGGTTTCTCACCCATGTTCTTCTCTAAGGAGATATGAACATTTCATAGCAGTTTTTATTATCTACCCATCAATTAACCAAAATAAACCATCTGTCTTCTATCTTCTGTGTCTCCAATTCTCATCACACAGCACTCAGTCCTATGCTACATGATGATTTTTTTCAGTACCACCATATAAACTCTTGATGACAAAATTCTCTATTTCTTTATTGCTTGTGATAAATGTTTATGAATGAATAAGTTATGGCATAAATCTGCTTTGTATTTTGACAAGAACATAAATGCAATCAGGTAGGAGAGGTGAGGAGGGTCATTTTCAGGTTCTTCCTTTCATAGGGTCTAAGAGTATTGTTCAGAATGCTAAAAAGCATATTATACAACCTCATTACCACCCAAATAAAATTACCATTTTTTTATTTTCACAGTAATCTTGGGAAATAAATTCAATGTCATTGACAGCTGATAAAACAAGTTTTTTATATGTGAAACACATACCCATGGTACCTACCTATAAATTCACTGAAGCTGGATTCACTTTATAGAAATTTTGCTATGAACTGTCATCTACTCTTCTTTCATTGTATTTCTTTTTTTTTCTACTTTATTTACTTTTCAAATGTTTTCCCCTTTCCAGATATCCCCTTTGGAATCTCCCTATTACCACCCCTCTCCCCTTCCTCTATTGGGGTATTCCCCCATCCACCTACCCACTCTCATCTTCTCTCCTAGGCATTCTCCTATACTGGGGGATCTAATATCTTCAGGCTCAAGGGCCTCTCCTCCCCATGATGTCTAACAAGACCCTCCTCTGCAGCATATGTGGCCAGTACCATGGGTCAATCCATGTGTATTCTTTGGTTGGTGGATCAGTCTCCAGGAGTATCAGGGGGTCAGGCCAGTTGCCACTGTTGCTGCCTTTCTGGGGATGCAAATTCCCTCAGCTCCTTCAGTCCCTTCTACAAGTCCTCCATCTGGGAACTCCCACTCTGCCCTGCTGTTGCTGTGAAGTGACTCTTGGGTATATCGAACTTTTGGGCTAATAACCATATAAAAGTCAGTACATACCATGTTCATTCTTTTGTGACTGCTTTACCTCGCTCAGGATGATATTTTCAAAATCCATACATCTGCAAATTTCATGAACTCATTGTTTTTAATTGCTGAGTAGTATTCCATTATGTAAATGTACCACATTTTTTGTATCCATTCCTCTGTGGAGGGACATCTGGGTTGATTCCAGCTTTTGGCTATTATAAATATGGCTGCTATGAACATAGTGGAACATGTGTCTTTATTACATGTTGGAGCATCTTCTGGGTATATGCGTAGGAGTGGAATAGCTGGGTCCTTAGGTAGTATTATGTTCATTTATCTGAGGGTCCTCCAAACTGATTTTCAAAGAGGTTGTATCAACTTGCATTCCCACCAGCAATAGAGAAGTGTTCCTCTTTCGCCACATCCTCGTCAAAATCTGCTGTCACCTGAGTTTTTGATTTAGTCATTCTGACTGGTGTGAGGTGGAATCTCAGGGTTGTGTTGATTTGCATTTCCCTGATGACTAAGGATGTTGAACATTTCTTTAGGTGCTTGTCAGTCATTCGAGTTTCCTCCATTGAGAATTCACTGTTTAGCTCTCTTCCCCATTTTTTGATAGGGTTATTTGGATCTCTGGAGTCTGGCTTCTTGAGTTCTTCGTAAACATTGGATATTAGCCCTCTATCAGATGCAGGATTGGAGAAGATCTTTTCCCAATCTGTAGGTTGCCCTTTTGTCCTATTTGCAGTGTCCTTTGCCTTACAGAAGCTTTGTAATTTCATGAGGTCCCATCTGTCAATTCTTAATCTTAGAGCACAAGCCATTGGTGTTCTGTTCAGGAACTTCTCCACTGTGCCCATGTGTTCTAGACTTTTCCCCACTTTCTCTTCTGTTAGAGTCAGTGTATCTGGTTTTATGTGGAGGTCCTTGATCCACTTGGACTTTAGCTTTGTACAGGGAGATAGGAATAGATCAATTCTCAATCTTCTACATGTAGACTGCCAGTTGAACCAGCACCATTTGTTGAAGACACTGTCTTTTTTCCACTGTATGGTTTTAGCCCTTTTGTCAAAGATCAAGTGACCATAAGTGTGTGGGTTCAATTCTGGGTCTTCAATTCTATTCCATTGATCCACCTGCCTGTCATTGTACCAATACCATGCAGTTTTTTTCACTACTGTTCTGTAGTACAGTTTGAAGTCAGGGAGGCTGATTCCGGGAGAAGTACTTTTATTGTTGACAATACTATTTGTTATCCTGGGGTTTTTGTTATTCCATATGAATTGCTTTACTAAGTCTATGAAGAATTGAGTTGGGATTTTGATGGGGATTGCATTGAACCTGTAGATTGCTTTTGGCAGGATGGTCATTTTAACTATATTAATCCTGCCAATCCATGAGCATGAGAGATCTTTCCATCTTCTGTGGTTTCTTCTGTTTCTTTCTTCAGAGACTTGAAGTTCTTGTCATACAGATCTTTCACTTGTTTGGTTAGAGTCACACCAAGATATTTTATATTGTTTGTGACAATTTTGAAGGGTGTTATTTCCCTAATTTCTTTCTCAGCTTGTTGATCCTTTAGTATAGGAAGACTACTGATTTGCTGGAGTTAATTTTGTATCTAGCCACTTTGCTGAAGTTGTTTATCAGCTGTAGCAGATCTCTGGTGGAGTTTTTTGGGTGTCTTAAGTATACCATCCTATCATCTGCAAATAGTGATATTTTGATTTCTTTCGTTCCAATTTGTATGCCTTTGACCTCCTTTTGTTGTCTCATTGCTTTAGCTAGAACTTCATGTAGTATAATGAATAGGTAGGGAGAGAGAGGGCACCCTAGTGTAGCCCATGATTTCAGTGGGATTGCTCTGAGTTTCTCTCCATTTAGTTTGATGTTGGCTACTGCTTTGCTGTATATTGCTTTTACTGTGTTTAGGTATGCTCCTTGAATGTCTTATCTTTCCAAGACTTTTATCATGAAGGGATGTTGAACTTTGTCAAATGCTTTTTCAGCATCTAACAAAAAGACCATGTGGTTTTTCTCTTTGAGTTTGTTTATGTAGTGGATTACATTGATGGATTTCTGGGTATTGAACCTTCCCTGCATCCCTGGGATGAAGCCTACTTGATCATGGTGAATGATCATTGTGATGTGTTCTTGGATTGGTTTTTAAGAATTTTATTGAATATTTTTGCATCGATATTCATAAGGGAAATTGGTCTGAAGTTTTCTTTTATTGTTGGGTCTTTGTGGGGCTTTGGTATCAGTGTAACAGTGGCCTCATAGAATGAATTGAGTAGTGTTCTTTCTGTTGCTATTTTATGGAATAGCTTGAAGAGTATTGGTATTAGGTCTTCTTTGAAAGTCTGATAGAATTCTGCACTGAACCCATCTGGTCCTGGGCTTTTTTTGGTTGGGAGACTTTTAGTAACTGCTTCTATTTCTTTAGGGGTTATGGGACTGTTTAGATGGTTTATCTGATCCTGATTTAACTTTGGTAATTGATATCTGTCTAGAAACTTGTCCATTTCCTCCAGGTTTTCCAATTTTGTTGCGAATAGACTTTTGTAGTAGGATATGATAATATTTTTAATTTCCTCAGAGTCCTTTGTTTTATCTCCATTTTCATCTCTAATTTCATTTCTTAGCACATTGTCTCTGTGCCCTCTGGTTAGTCTGGCTAACGGTTTATCTATCTTTTTGGTTTTCTCAAATAACCGGCTCCTGGTTTTGTTGATTCCTTGTATAGTTCTTTTAGTTTCCACTTGGTTGATTTCAGCCCTTAATTTGATTATTTCCTGCCTTCTACTCCTCTTGAGTGCATTAGCTTCTTTTTGATCTAGAACTTTCAAGTGTGCTGTTAGGCTGTTAGTATATGCTCTATCAAGTTTCTTTTTGGAGGCATTCAGAGCTATGAGCTTTCCTCTTAACACTGCTTTCATTGTGTCCCATAGGATTGGGTAAGTTGTACCTTCATTTTCATTAAATTCTTGGAAGTCTTTAATTTCCTTATTTATTTCTTCCTTGATCATGTTATCATGGAGCAGAGCCTTGTTTGGCTTCCATGTGTATGTGGGCTTTGTGTTGTTGTTGTTGCCATTGAAGACCAACCTTAATCTGTAGTGATCTGATAGGAGGCATGGGATTATTTCAATCTTCTTATATCTGTCGAAGTTTGTTTTGTGATCAATTGTATGATCAATTTTGGAGAAGGTACCATGAGGTGCTAAGAAGAAGGTATATTCTTTTGATGCAGGATGAAATGTTCTATCAATATCTGTTAAATCCATTTGGTTCATAGCATTTGTTCATTTCAGTGTGTCTCTGTTTAGTTTATGTTTCCAAGATCTGTCCATTGTTGATAGTGGGGTGTTGAAGTCTCCCACTATTATTGTGTGAGGTGCAATATGTGCTTTGAGCTTTAGTAGAGTATCTTTTATGAATGTGAGAGCTCTTGCATTCTGGGCATAGATGTTCAGAATTGAGAGTTCTTCTTGGTAGATTTTTCTTTTGATGGGTATGAAGTGTCCTTCTTTATCTTTTTTGATGACTGTTGGTTGAAAGTCGATTTTATCCAATATTAGAATGGCTTCTCCAGCCTGTTTCTTTGGGCCATTTGCCTGTAAAATTGTTTTCTAGCCCTTTACTCTGAGGTAGTGTTTGTCTTTAACTCAGAGGTGCATATCCTAGATGCAGCAAAATACTGGGTCCTGTTTATGGATCCAGTCTGTCAGTCTATGTCTTTTACTTGGGGAGTTGAGACCATTGATGTTAAGAGATATTAAAGAATAGTTATTGTTGTTTCCTGTTATTTTTGATTTTGTTTATGTGGCTATTTTCTTTTGTGTTTGTTGAAAGATTACTTTCTTGGTTTTTCTAGGATGTAGTTTCCCTCCTTGAGTTGGCGTTTTCTATGAATTATTCTTTGTAGGGCTGGGTTTGTGGAAACATACTGTGCAAATTTCGATTTGTCATAGGATATTTTGGTTTCACCATCTATGATTATTGAGAGTTTTTCTGGGTATAGCAGCCTAGGGTGGCATTTGTGTTCTCTTAGGGCCTGCATGAGAATTGCCCAGGATCTTCTAGCTTTCATAGTCTCTGGTGAGAAGTCTGGTATAATTCTGATAGCTCTGCCTTTATATGTTACTTGCCCTTTTTCCCTTACTGCTTTTAATATTCTTTCCTTGTTTTGTGTATTTGGTGTTTTGACTATAATGCGATGGGAGGAATTTCTTTTCTGGTCCTTTAAGTTGGGAATCTTCACTCTCTTCTATACCTATTATCCTCAGTTTCTGTCTTCTAATTGCATCCTGGATATCTTGGATGTTTTGGGTTAGGAGCTTTTTGCATTTTGTGTTTTCTTTGACTGTTGTGTCCATGTTTTCTATGGTATCTTCCGCACCTGAGATTCTCTCTTCCATCTCTTGCATTCTGTTGGTGATGCTTGCATCTATGACTGCTGATTTCTTTCCTATGTTCTCTTAACTCCAAGGTTGTCTCCCTTTGTGATTTCTTTATTGTTTCTTTTTTTGTTTGTAACTCCTGAATGGATTTGTTCATTTGTTTGATTGTGTTTTCCTGTAATCCTGCCCATTTGATTGTGTTTTCCTGTAACTCTTTAAGGGATTTCTGTGTGTCCTCTTTAAGGGTTTCCAGTTGTTTACCGGTGTTCTCTTGTATTTCTTTAAGGGAGTTATATATTTCCTTCTTAAAGTCTTCTATCATCCTCTTGATAAGTGATTTTAAGTCTGAGTCTTCCTTTTCTGGTGTGTTGGGGTATCCAGGGCTGGCTGTGGTGGGAGACCTGGGTTCTGATAAAGCCAAGTAGTCTTGGTTTCTGTTCCTTGTGTTCTTGCCCTTGCCTTTCACGATCTGGTTATCTCTGGTGTTAGTTGGTCGTTCTCTCTCTGACTGTGGTTTGTCTTTCCTATAGGCCCAGGTGTCAGTGTTCCTTGGAAACCCTCTTTCCTGGCTGTTCCTCAGTCCCTGTGTCTGGAGTCCTCCTGTTCCTGGCTTTTCCACACAAGTGGGTGGACGGGTAGCTTTCTCTCTGCGCTGGTTGGCAATGGAGGCCTGGTGGCCCAGGGAGAGGTCTCCTGCCACACAAGTGGAAGCAGACAGCCTCTTACCTCCAGGCTCTACCTCAGTCCCTGTGTCTGGAGCCCTCCTTCTGCTTGCTTTTCCAGCATTTTCTGTTCATTTCTCCCTTTCATTGTATTTCTGTTTATGACATGAGTCTTAAAGAAAATTAATACATCTAGTATAATCCGTTCTGTACACTTATCTCATAAATCCAGAAGCTTTTTGTAATTCATACTGGTTTTCTAATTCAAGATGGCATCACTTCCTTTCTCTCTTGCTAAGATAGTGAATGAATAACAATGAATAATATCCTAAAAATGATACTAATGGGGAAGGAGGCAAGAGATTTTATCACCACCTCTTGGAGTGTATCAAATAGACAAATGGTCTGGTCCTGCTACATATGTAGCAAAGGACTGCCTCATATGGCATCAGTGGGGGGAGAGGCACTTGGTCCTGTGGAGGTTTGATGTACCAGAGAAGGGGTATGCTAGAGGAGTAAGACAGGAATGGGTGGGTAGGTGTGGGAGCACCCTCTCTGAGGCAAAGGGAATGGGGATGGGTGGGAATTTACAGAGGGAAAACCAAGAAAAGGGGTATAACATTTGGAATGTAAACAAATATAGTGATTAATAATAATAATAATAATAATAATAATAATAATAACAACAATAATAATTTACCTGGAAAAATTGTCAGGGTCTTGAATATTTGTCAAAAGAGGGCATGAAATGGTTAGCAGGTAGCTGAAAAGACTCTGAATCACTAATAACTAAGTACACATAAAACAAAACCAGTTGAGCCCTAACAGCACTCCTCCCAGAATAGTTTTATCAAAAAGACAAGAGATGTCAGGTGTTAATCAGAGGGCAATGAAAACCTATGTTTATACACTGTTGGTGAAAAAGTAAACTGCTATATCTATTATGAAAAATGGAAGGAATTTTTTAAAGAAACTTAAAATAGTTGTATCATATTACTCAGCAATCCATCTCCTGGGTTTATATAAGAAACATTAAATCACCAACTGGGAAGGAGTTTGTGCCTCTGTGTTCATTTCAGCAGCATGGATAACTGTCATTATATGATGATAACATAAATATATACCTAGAATACAATTGATGAGAAAATGTATCATATGGACTTAAGAAAATATTACTCAGCCTTTTAAAATAAGACCAGGCCATTTGTTTTAACATAGGTAAGCTTTGCAAACATTATGACAACTGAAATAAACTGGACACAGAAAAGATAAAGGAATGACTGATAGATGGGCTCTAAATAAAAAGTAAATGCACAGAATACAGAATAAAATGCTATTTACTCAGCATGTTGGGTGATAGAGGACAAGGAACAGAAACATTAGGCCAAACAAGTATGAAATTATAATAAATATCTACAGATTTCTAAGACATAATATTGGAACTATAGTTTAGGATATTCTACTTAGGGACTTCTGCTAGATAAGTTATATTTGGCTACTTATGGCCTGTGCAATAAAAATCTATAAATAGGGACAAAAGGACAACTTGATGAAATGATAACAATGTCTACTTCACTGTCTCAATCAACATCATAACAGCATGTTTTAATACATGTGTTCATAATAAAATATATTTAAAAGCAAAAAATATTATGAGAGATTTCTGTAGAAATATATAAATATTCATTTGAATAAGTAACTTGAAATACTAGATTCTTTAAAAGAATGACCAGTTAAAGCACCCTTAAAAATAACTAAATTTATTTCACAAAATAATGTTCACAAGAAGTGTTCAGTTATCAAGTGGAAGAAAAATCTTCCACAATGCAAATCTGAAATACATGGACTAAAGTTAAAGAAAATGGATGAAAACTAGGGAGCCTGGGAATAGGTATTCCAATTCCAGAAAGAACACAATAAATGGCTATATTAAGATTGTAAATGCAATAGAGAGAATGATACGCAGCTGAAGGAAAGGTATTCTCACTTAAAAATACTCAGTAGTAATTGGTAGGTAAAATGAAAATTGGTTCCCATAAAAATGTCAAGGTAAACATTTCTAAACCCCAGAATAAATTTAATGGTGTAAACCCCCCCCTCCCCAAAGAAAACGTTGCCTACAAAAATATATCATACTGGCACCATGCTTCTCAGAAGCTGTACCATTTTCTGGGAAGCAATGAAAAGCACCTGAAAAGCTTTCTGGGAACATTCTTTGTGTTGGGTATACTCACTATCAATTAACAGTGAATGGAATTTTGCCAAACGTGAAGGTATCAGAAAATGAAACTTCCAACAAAACTTTTCAGGGAAATTACCTGAAGATCTATGACAATAATATAAAATGATCATAACTAAGTAATATAATACAGGAGATAAGAAGAAGAAGCCAAAATATTGCAGGAGACTAAGTGAGTACTGAATTCAGAAAAAAAAAGAGAAAGAACTTGAAAGAAACCACCAGAAAAAGTAATAGGGGAAAGTATGGGATAAATAAGCTTTCTTAAATAAACTGAGTGATTAATAACAAATAAAAAGAATTGCAAGCATAAAATGCAAATTTAAAAACAATCCTAACTGGGACAGACGACCACAATTTTTAAGAGAAAACAGAACAATTTTAGAGATCATGTCTAAGAGAGACAATGATCCCCAGTTGGAAAATTACCTGAGGAAAAGTCAGGTGACTTTGCAGAATGAACAGGTAAGAACATAAGTGAAGCTTCATAACACCAGTGATTCTGGCAATAAGGCAGATTTCTCCAAAGAAGAATGATGAATGGCAAACAGAATCACCAATACTTTTATTTAAAATGAAATAAGTACCATGTGTCAAACACCATGTTTTCTTTGGCAGTACTTGTATTAAACATGGTATGATTTAAGAAACATTAATTCATTTTAATATTTTCCATTGAAAAGGCATAAAATATTACTTGTAACACAAATATAATAGTGTCATTTTACTATAACCTGCAATGAATATTTACACCTCTGTCATTGTTTTGAATAATGTTTCCTGTTGGTTGTTTTAGGGAATGGCAGAGAATTAATCTAGAATAGTGGATTTAATAGCTTCATGATGGTTTTGGAACAGGAGGTAGACACACTGAACCTTAACAACGCAGAAGCTAAAATATAAAGGATGAAACCTGGGAGTCAATGATAGGAGCAAGGATGAGAACTAAGTTGGAGTATGGATGTATAAACAACCAAGTTCTCATTCATAGAAGAGAAAAAAATACATATATATATATATATATATATATATATATATATATATATATATATCCTAACAATACAAACACAAACAAATACAAAGCCAAAAGATTTTTATGGTATGACATGGTTATCTATTTGATATATAAACTGTGAATAACTATTAATTTGACACAAACTTGAAAATGACTTCTATATTGTATGCAATATAAACTGATTTGGAGATTGTTTGTGTTAGATATTTTGGCCTGAAGATTGTCCTATTTGACAATTTAAAATATCATTGACTGTAAGATGCGTGTCAATTTCAGAAATATTAGAACATGGAGATAAAAATGAGTGCTTTAGTACCATTATAATATAAAAGACCAGATATAATTCATACATCATTTTTGTAATACACAAGAAAATGTTATAGAAATTACTTTATGGGCTAAAAAAAAAAAAGATACCAAAATGTAGTTTATTTCCAAGAATGACAAGCATATCAGCGTGTTATCAAACTGCACAGGGAAATAGCTCATCAACATTAGGTTTCAGCCCTGGGCAGTGGCATGAATGTAGATATGGCATATGCAAAACCTCATTATTTAAAGTGTTGTTACAAGAAATCCATATATATTGAATGTTTAGTTTACAAATAGTGGATAAAACAAAGGAGTATAATTATCCACTTACATAGAAGAAACATTAGTCACTTCTAAGCATCCACCAAAAGACTCTACTTTTAACCATTGCATGATAGAAATCCTAATCATCAGGATGATTCTGCTTTAAAGAATTAAAGTAACATATATTTTCATCAGTAAAAATATAAGATACACATAGTCTTCTATGTGTACTACTGAAGTCTCAGAAACATGGACTAGTAAATGAGACCTAACAAAGACAACACCAGCAGACATGTTAATGTGGATGGGACAAGACTCCACCCCTAGATGAGAGTAATACAATGACTGTTAAAAGAAAATTGGTATTCTCAAGAGACCAGACTGATAGTAAATTGTGCAATCCCATGAGGTTAGCCCTATACACATCGGGTTGTATTTGTGTGTATGTATGTGTTCATCTATATGTGTGTGCATGTGTGTGTGTTTACCAATAATAATTAAGGAAAGGTCATGGATTTGAGAGGGAGTGGGGAGTAAATAGAAAGATTTGAACAGAAAAGGAATATATGAAAATTTAAAAAGCAATAATAAATGTTTTAAAAGATCTATTCATTGCAGCTATATTCTGATGAAGGAATTGTCTCAATGAAACCAATCATACAATAATCCATAGAGGTCTTAAAAGTATATAATTATATTTCCATACATCCACTTACATATATACATGCATGCATACATACATACATACATGATTTTATATATATATATATGATAAAAGCTGAAATGGTTTGGAGCCATTATTCCAATGACAAAAATTTTAGACAATTATAAAATAGAATAGACAATTATAGAATAGAAAAATTAATGGTATTTCAGAAAAATGTTTGAGCTTGTCTTCCAAGAAGAGAAGGATTTGAGTGACACTGAAGTATCCCATGGTCTTGTCTAATATTAAGGAACTAATCTGTTGAGAACATCTTTAGATGATAATGAAGACTTAACTGTTCTCTACTTATTTGATGTACAAATATCAAAACTTCAAGTACTTTAAAGTGTGAAAGTCTACAGAGTTACATTACACATGTATGACAACTTGACAATTGATTAAACAGCCAATATGTATTGTGTTATTCATCTCTCCAAATATTTGAGATATTAATTTATTATTTATTTTCTTTTGGATTTTGTGTGGTGGCTTGGATCATGATTTAGGAGCTTCCAATCCATAGTCAGGAGATAGTCCCTGGATCTATGAAACCAGCACTCCTTTCATGAAGGATATGTAACAAGAGCTCAGTTTTTTGGTTTTTTTTTTTTTTTGCACAGTCTCATCTTGAAATATTGCCACAAACTGGTGATAAAGCCAGCCTTTTGAATATGAGCCTTTCAGGGATATTTATGATCTAAAACATGAACCCATATTATCCCTGTCCAGATTAGGAAGATAAAGATTACTTGAATCTCAGAGACTCTTTCTATACCTTTCTCCATTGCATCCATTTGTATCATCCCAAGAATATTGATTATTATCCTATATGCTTAATGTTCATTGCTTTGTGTATTTTTAAGATTTATTTTTATATGTGTTTGTTTCTCTGCGTGTGTGGGGGGTGGTGATGGTGGGGTTGTCTGCATATGCCAGATGATCTGGAGCTGAATTCTGTCAGAGATGAGTTGCAAACTCCATTTCTCTGCAGAAATGGTAAGTACTCCTCTCTGCTGAGTCATCCTCCAGCTCCTACTGCTTCTTTTTAATGCTTTTGCCTCTTAACTTTATGTTACTAAAATAATACTGTAGAAACATAAACAAAATTAATACACTAGCAAAATTATCTATAGAAATGCAAATATAGCTGAACAGTAAATTTTCTAATTTTGCCTTTTAGAATTTGAAAGGAAGTTAAAAGACTTACTTTCTCCTAACCTCTGACAACCTGTTAAATGTCCAAGTTAAGAACAATGATGAACATAAAATCCCTTATTGTATTATAGACGAGTTTATCTGGAATACAAAAAGGAGATTACACTGGGACATAATGGATCCTATCAAATGATAGGCAGAGCAAAACAGTCAGACAAATGCATTCCATGCTGCACGAAGGAAAGCTAAAAATCAGGACATTACAGGATAGGTGCAAGCTTCATAAGGTTTAAGTTGCCTTGGCCACCTGAGAAGTCTTGAAGTGTTGATGAATCTGTATAATAAGTATATGGTTTTCTAGGATGTTACTGTCATTGTTTGGTAGATGTATTCTGAGAAACAAATAGTAAGCAAATAATGAAAACTAAGAAAGTAAGAAGAATTGGTATAATGGGTATATTTTATGGCACAAAGAATTATATGCATAAGAAAAAAGCTGTATTAACACACATTCATAGATATTTGTTCTATTGGATCGGATTTCTTCCTAGAATATATGCAGCATTAAAAACATATTTGGATTTTGATGTTGTAGTTGTTCATGGTGGTGACAGGGGATGGTGGTGATAGTGGTGGTATTTTTGTTTTTTTGAACAAGAACATAAAGTTATATGCGTAGGGAGGGAGAGGGGATCTGAAAGGACTTTGGGAAGGGAAAGAAGATGATAGAATACATTTAAATTTAAAATTTGTTTAACATGGTAAAAAATATAATAAATAGAAAAATAAAGTAACTAATACATCAAAAAATGGATGGAAGGAAGGAAGGAAGGAAAAAAGGAAAGAAGGACAGAAAGAAGGAAAGAAGGTAGGGGAGAGGGGGTAGGAGGGAGGTAGGAAGGGAGGAAGAAAGGAAGAAAGAAGAAAGGAAGGAAGGTGGAAGGAAGCAAGGAAGGAAGGAAGGAAAAAAGAAAGGATCAATACCAAAATAGCTATTACTTGGAAAGATCATATTTTGTTGTTGACAATGGAGAATATCTGTACATTTGGTCACTAATAAATAGCTAAATCAAGTATACAAATACTGTTCTAAATTAATTCCTGTACATACAGTGAGTGAGAAAAATATTTTAAAAGTGTATCAATGATATTTTCCCAATTATCAATTTTGATCTTTTTTAAAATTTTACCAATAGTCTTCTTTGTTAGCTGTGTAATGATAGATTATCTGTTTTTCTTTACAACTAAAGAAAGAGTAAACAAAATTACCATATAAATATCTACTTAATAAGAAACTGCCCACTTTCCTACCAGGAGCATAACAATAGTGACTGCTCCTGTAAATATGGAGATATGCCCTATTCTTTGTGCTCAATCATACCTTAATTCAACTTCTATGCTTTAAAACGACTTATCATAGCTCTCATTCATACAGAGCAAATATAAAGCACACCTTAGACTTGGGAAGCCAGGGAAGAAGGATAACAAGATAGTGCTTACCTGGATTGAGAAATGAGTTTTAGACTATCCTGGAGAGTTTATCAATACCCTTCAATAGAAGGAGGAGGAGGAGGAAGAGGAGGAAGAGGAGGAGGAAGAGGAGGAAGAGGAAGAAAGAAGAAGAAGAAGAAGAAGAAGAAGAAGAAGTAAATCTTGAGTAATAAATAAGATCAAAAATATAACACAATCCATTTCCAACAGTGAAGGAAGTGACATGGAAAGTATTGTAAACTACAAACATGAGAAAATTCAGTAAATTGATTGTTAGATTCTAGTTCTATTCAGCTAGATAAAGAAAAGGTATTGCCATTCACTTAACTATACTATCACTGGAGGAGTGTGTTAAAAAGTGATATAAAAATTAGACTGGGAGGAAGAGAGAAAAAAGGTGGACATGAAGATTAATAATAATTATTTCTGTTACACTTATAAAGCATAAGTACTGTTGCCTTAAGAAATCAATAGCAAAATTACATCGATGACATTTTCACAATTGTCCAATTATTAAGCATCACTTCATTTATTTTCTCATTACACATTAGTTCTATGTATGTTTGCTAAACATGTGTTATAGACTGGTGGCTCTGCTTGAACAGAGAGCAGAGCTGTCTTTCTAGGAGGGCAAGGAAGTTCTCATCAGAGTAAAAGTAAAGGGTTTGTCTGCATATGTATTTGAAAATATTCTGAAACAGTCACAGTTATGCAAGAATATTTAAGCTGGTTCTAGAATCTATTGCAAAACTGAAAAATCACAGTTGTGAAACTAAAGGCTTTAAAATAACTCATATTTATTGATCAATGATTTGCATACCATCATTCATATGGTGACATTCATTGAGGCTTCTTTATAATGTATATGCCTATAATAGTATCATGCTATTGTTTAGTGGGGCCTTGCAGTCGCCCTTAGGTGAGGAGTTTATGATTTATGTAAAAGCTTCCTTTCCCTATAGATTCATCATTTATAAAAACTGATATTTGGATAGAGCCTTCTCCAAAGAGAATAAAAGCAGAAGTTTCCAGGAAAAAAGTACTTCAAAGACCAGCTTGAAAGGAATAAATTAGATTTAAACTCCTAATGGAATATTCTCATGTTCTGGTGGGATAAAACTGTTGTCAAGGACTTCAGAGTTATTACATCTTATAAAGCAGAATTTGAATGTTTAGTAATTATATCAAATCAAGCCAACAGCTGGACAGAAAAGATAAATAAGGTTATAACCCATAATTGCTTCTTTGAAATCTTTTTTATTCATAGATTAATAAGGAATTAAGATGCAGTGAAATGGCTTAGCCAGTAAAGGTACCTACAATTAAGCCTTGTGACAAAGTTTAAATCCCTGGGGATCCACAAGGTTGAAGGAGAGAACTGACTAGACAACTTTCCTTTGACTTCCACATGCATACTGTAGTATATGAACATATCATACATATACATTAATAAATTAATTTGAGAGGTAATTTGGTGGTTAACAGTGCATATTGCCCTTGCAAAGGATTGGGTCTATAATGGCTATGCTTCAAACTCCTGTAAGTTCTTCTCTAGATGATGCAACATCCACTTCTGATGTTTGATAGTATCTACACTGGTATGCACAGATACACACACACACACACACACACACACACACACAGACACACACAAAAACACATTCATGTAGATAAAAACAATTTAGTGTTACCATCTGAATCTACCTTCTTCCTGTCTCTTGTTAAAAAAACAAACAGGCATTTAAAACATATCAATACAATATAATACAACACAATAGGTAAATAAAAATAAATAATGTGACAAAGTAACTAAACAAGAGAATGAATCTAAGAAGAAGAATACAAATGTACACAGATGCAGAGACACATGTTGACACACATAGGAATCCCATGAAAACCCAAAAGTAGAAACCATAATGCAAATAACCTGTAATGTAACCCCCCCCCAAAAAAAAAGGTCTTAACATTATGAGACAAAGAATCTCCAAAGATGCCGTTAATTTTCTGTTTGCCATCTACTGCTGAGTATGGACCCTACCCTTAAGAGTAGTTTGCTTCCCCAAAGAGACTCCCTTGAAGAAAAATTCCATTTACAAAAGGCTATCAATTGGAAATAGCTCCTGGGTTAAGGATGGGGACTTGTATCCAATTCTCCTGTCAGCTCTAGGACACTATCTGGTGCACACCATGCAGACTCTGTGAATGCTGCCAGACTGTGAGTCATATTGTACCAGCCCTTCCCTGCTTAGAAAGCCCTGTTTCTCCTGTTTCCTTAGTGTCCTCTGTCCCGTCTGGCTTTCATACTCTTTCTACCTCCTCTTCAGCAGGGTTCCTTGAGCCCCGAGGAAAGAGATTTGATATAACTATCCTTCACAAGGTTGAGTGTTCTAAGGTCTCTCTGTCTCTCTGTCTCTGTCTCTGTCTCTGTCTGTCTCTCTCTCTCTCTCTCTCTCTTTCTCTCCCTCTCTCTGAATATTTTCTGACTGTGGATCTCTGTATTCGTTCCTATCTGCTCGCAAAGGAAGCTTCTCTGATGATGGCTGAGTAAGGCAATGACCTGAGTATGATTGAATGCTGTTAGGAGTTATTCTGTTGTCTTATCCCTTTAGCAGAACATTAAGATTTGGATGACCCCTATATTCCTGGTCGATCTAGTCTCATGTTCTTGCTCACCCAAGCAAGGTTCTATATTAGTTCCATCTCATGGAGTAGGCCTTATCTCATATCAGATAGTTGTTGGTTACTCCTACCAGCTTTGTGCCAATATTGCACCAGCATATCTTGGAAGCAGGTCACTCTTCTAAAGCAAAGAGTTTGTAGCTGTATTAATGTTTACTTTTCTTTTGGGTAATATGTAAGATACATTCCAGTACCATAAAAGATAGTCCATAATTTTGTTTTTATTTTATGTAAATGAATGCTTATATTCCTTATATTTGTGTAACATGTGCATGCCTTGTATCTATGGAAGCCAGAAGAGAGAACATCAGATCCTCTAAAACTGGAGTTACAGATGGCTGTAAGTTGCCATGTAAGAAGGTGCTGAAACCAAACCCAGATCTTCTGGAAGAACAGCAAATACTCTTAGACACTGAGAGCTATCTATTCCAGCTCTGAATATAATATTTTTATAACATTCTGTATTTATATTATGTATATAATTTTAAAAATTACACAATTTAGGTGAACATTTTAGTTTTAAGTAGTATTAAGAGGTAATACTAATTATTTTTAGTTTTAGATTTTATTTTAAATTGTTTGTAAATCATATATTTTGATTAGAGTCTCTTCTCCAAGTCCTCCCAGATTCACTCCACCTCCTTGTCTAATAGTACAGAGGCAAAAGGCAATAACTCCAGCTCCATGGCTCCCTGGAACCTTGGCCACAGAAAACTACTTAACAATCTGATGCTTTGGAGAAAGTATCTGCTGTTGTATTACAGACATATGTTCTTAATAGTACTGAAGGTCAAATGAAATGATAGGCATGAAATATGATCTCAAGAGATTAATGGGTTTGAGGTTTGTTTGTTTTGTTAGACATGGTATCTCGTAGCCCAAACTGCCTTTGATCTCACTACATAGACAAAAACACCTTCAAACTTTGTTCTGCCTTCACCTCCTGAGTTCTGGGATTAAAAATGTACATTACCATGCCAGGTTTATGCAGTTCTGTGCTATATTCCCAGGCAAAAGACACAAAGGGATATCATATTCACAAGTTCTGGAGTTATAGGTAGCTGGTAAATACTTAAGGAAATCTTTATTATCCTTAGCCACCAGGGAAGTGCAAATCAAAACTACTTTGAGATTCTAATTCCTGTCAGAATGGTTAAGATCAATAACACAATTGACAACTCATTCTGACAAGAATGTGGAACAAGGACAAGACTCCTCCATTGCTGGTATTCTTGGACATATCCTCAAAAGACACTCCATCGTGTCACAAGGACACTTGCTCAACCATGTTCATTGCAGTCTTATTCTTAATAGTAGAAACTAGAAACAACCTACGAATCCCTCAACAGAAGAATAGATAAAGAAAAACTACAAAATGGATTATTACTTGGGTGCTTAAAAAATGACATCTTGAAATTTGCAAGCAAATGGACGAAACAAGAAAACATCATCATGAGTGAGCTAACCCAGAAACAGAAAAATAAATATGGTATGCATTCACTTACAAGTGAGAATTTACCTTTAAGCAAATGATAACTAAGCTATAGTCCATAAATCCAAGAGGGTTGGTGAAAATGAAGGGTCTAGAATTATATACATGGATCTCCCTGGAAGAGGAAAATGCAATAGAAATTATAGGCAGACTGGAGAAAGGGTAAAAATAGGGGGATTGGGCAGGAAAGGGAAGCAGGAATAGATTACAGGAGAAGAATGAAGGTAGGGGAGAACTAGAATTGAGGGGCATGTGAGGGATGGTATGGAAACTTAGTCCAGTGGAAATTTCCAAAATATATGAAGATGATTCTAATGAGGTTTCCTAATAATGAGATCTGTGGAGTCTCAACTGGCCATGTCTTGTCACCAAACAAGGCTTCCAGTAGTGGGACTGTGTTAAATTCAATTGAGCTGTTGGCCGTGGGAGTCCCAGGGAAATACCAAAACAACCTAGGCTGCTACTAAGGCAAAGGGTTTCCCTTTGCAAACAGACAGCAGTGCTCCAATACAGAGAGCAGCATCCACAAGACTCATTGGACATGAAGAAATTGAGATGATGCCTACATGGAGCTATACTGTGGATAGATACTCTTTTGGCTACCAAAATATGGACACCAACCCGGCCACAAAAACCTTTGACCTACAATCTGTCCTGCATTTGAAATATGCCAGGGCAATGATAGCATAGAGCTTGTGGCACAGTCAGTCAATATGATTTGATTTAAAGTTCACTGCACTCCAAGAGAAAGAACTTGACATTGCTTGGGTAACCAAGAACTAGAGACATAGATCAGAGACCTAGAGTAAGACCAAATATGACAGGTTAAGAGAAAAGTGTCAATGAAACGACTCTTAATGTTCTTCTGATATATTAAAAAATGAGTGCTGTATTCAGTCATCATCAGAGAACTTTCTTCCTATAGTAGCAGGTGAGAACAGATGCAGAGGATCACAGACAGACATTCCATTGAAAGAGGGTCTAAGTGGGAGGTTTCCAACAAATTCATCCACTCAGATTTCAGGGAACCCAGTGGAAGAGGATGCAGAAAGAATGTGAGAGACAGACATCGTGAAGGACAACAGGAGAGCACAGCCCTCTAAATCAACTAAGCAAGGCACATATGAGCTCATATGGACTGAAGGAAGAAGCACTGAGCCTATAAAGGTCTACACCAGGTCCTCGGCATATATATTACAGCTTTTAGCTTAGAGTTTTTATGGGACTACTGAGAGTGAAAATAAGTGGGTCTCTGACTCTTTGACTGCTCTTTGGGACTCTATCCCTTCTGTTTGGTTGCCATGTCCAACTTTTTTTATGGATATGAGTGGGCTGTTGCATGTTCACATCCATGCCAGAAGAAGACATCAGATCCTTTTACAGATGGTTGCCACCATGTGTGTGCTGGGAATTGAACTCAGGACCTTTAGAAGAGCAGGCAGTGCTCTAACCAATGAGCTATCTCTCCAGCTCCCCATCTAACTTTATATGATAATTTTTGCTTCATCTTTTATTTTGTTATGTTTGGTTATTATCTGTTAGAAGCCTGTTTTTTTCTAATGAGAGACAGAATGAGAGTGGATTCTGTGGGTAAAGGAGGTTTGGAGAAACAGGGTGGCATAGAGGGAGGAGAAACTATAATCAGGACATATTGTATGAGAACAGAATCAATTTTCATTAAAAAAAAAAAAACTTGGATTCTCTGGAAATGCAGTTAACATTTTTAACTGTTGAACCATTTTTCTTGTGCTGCCTTTTATATTTTATATAAATATAAATGACTATATATTTATGTAACCTATCAAGTATCTTACTTGTTAGGGTAAGAGACATCATTCTTGTGATTCACCAAACAATATAATGCACTAATTGATGTGTGTGTGTGTGTGGTTGTGTATGTGTGTGTGTGTGTGTGTGTGTGTGATAGGTTATATATATGTGTGTGTGTGTGTGTGTTTGTGTGTGTGCATATATACATACATGTGTACATATGTGTGATATATACTTTATTGTTATGTAGAAATTTGGAGTTATACTTACATTATATTAGTTTTATTGGATGAAATACCATAATCAAAAGCAACTTGGAGAGAAAGGAGTGAATTTTGCTTACTCTTTGCTATTACAATTCAACATCAAAGACAGTGAGGGCAGAGGTTCATACAGGGCAGGAACCTGGAGGCAGAAACTGATGCAGAGTCCACAGAGGGGTGCCTGATTTAATTCTCATGGCCTGCTCAGACTGCTTTCTTACAGAGCCCAGAATCATCAACCCAGGGTGGTACCACCTGCAATGAGCTTGACTGTCTCCCATCAATCCTTAAATAAGGAAATGTCCTAGAAGTTGCATAAAGCTGTAGCTTACAGATGCATTTTCTCAATTGTGGTTTACTCCTCTCAGAGGATTCCAGCTTGCATCAAGTTGACATAAAACCAGCCAGCATAATACAGGAATTTTAACATGATTTACTTCCGCATACACATTAAAATGTAAGAAAATGTTAAAGTATTGAAACTTTTAACATTTCCATGGTATTGTTTACATTAAACTATTTATAAATAAACATGTTCAATGTGCATTTTTTACATGTTATGCTCTAGGATAAAGAATGTAGAACTTTTTTCATATTCTTCTCCAATAACCAGTATCATCATTTCTAAGTTCTTAACCAGTCTTTGAACTTGTTTACATTCAGCAAGCTCTTGACCTCTGTGTCAGTATTTCAAAGGCTTCTGATTTTAGCTCTTCTGTGCTTCTATATAACTACTAGTCTGAGTCTACCTTCTCCATACCTCTTCAGGAGTATATGACCTGATTTTATCTACTCCCTCTGTCTTCATAACTATGTTGTTTTTCAGAGAACTTGGAGTTTGACAACCTAGTAAATTACTGAAACCCATTGTGTATTTTGATGTTGCCCTTTTTACATGTTTATACAAGTTCAGTAAATACATGCACATTATTTGGCTATGGCTTTGGGTATAGCTTTCAGTTG
Source organism: Rhynchomys soricoides (assembly GCA_019843965.1). Classification (NCBI taxonomy): domain Eukaryota; kingdom Metazoa; phylum Chordata; class Mammalia; order Rodentia; family Muridae; genus Rhynchomys; species Rhynchomys soricoides. The sequence goes on along the minus strand of JADRCH010000014.1, from coordinate 15,590,461 downwards.
TTCTTCTTCATAAGAGACCCTACTGAGATAATGATAAAAATGAAGTAAAGTATATGTGTGAATGATTATACACAGGGAGGCATTTTCAGGACATGGTTCATGATCAACTGCTGTTGTACAAGTAAATAAATTGTACTTTTTTTGCTACAAGGTAATGATTATGTACTAGTCTATCCATTGTAATATCTATATTTATTAATGGCTGTATGAGTATGCCAGGAGGACAAATGTCTCTAAATTTAACTGTGAAAAATTTAATAAGACTTGTTCTGTATTGTTGAAATTGCTTTCTAAATTGCTTCCTTATTTATACTTAGGCCAGTCAAAGACACAGGTTTCCGGTTTCTGTATGTGCCTTTTGGCTCAATATCCAATGAATAACCTTTATACAGTCTTGAAAACAAAACTTGTCCTCAAGTTATTTATCTTTTTGGCAATGTTAAATATTAAGTTTTAAATTGCCTAAGATCTGATTATAGAAAATCATGAACATTTAGAAGTATGTTTGAGAAAGGAATCACATCTATTAAAACATTCCACAGCCTTTGTTATCATTCATTTTAGTTAATGCACACTCATGTGTTCATATATCCAGTGTGATGCCATTCAAACAGTAACATATGAAAATGTCAAAGAGCTTTCTCACAGTCCCTGAGAAGTTGAACTTACACATCTTATGGTGGAACAGTGACCATGAAACAATTGACCATACTCATACTGTCTGTTAGTATTGTCTATAGAATATTATATTTCAACAAATATAGTTATCACCTTTTTCAGTCATATACATTATTCTTGGATTGGCTCAGAAAAAATAAATATTTTATTATTGGAAAGGAATGGTAACAGATATGTATGTGAATTCAAATAAATATGTTAATGAACTGCATATAATAAATTTTGGGTTATCCTTAAAAAAATTCTTAGATTTCATTTTATTTTGATGGCTTTTACATTGTAATGAGTAGTTAATCTGCTAAAATTCTTTAAGCTATTTTCTTATTTATCTCAAATGTTCCTTTCTTCAGACAGAGAGGAATTGACTCAATAAGGTCTAAATCTAGCTAAGGGTCAATAAACAAGGTCTTAGTTTATCTATGGCTTGGCATTAAGAGTACAGATTATACCTTTTGTGCAGCAAGACTCAAAGAAAAGATAAAAGAAATACACACTTACATCTAATATAAAACAATGACAACTTGTCTAGTAAGGATAATGGTTAAGATATAAAATGTAGAAAAAAATACAAATATTTTGAACCAGCAAGCTTTTTTACTATAAGTCATGAATATCATTTTGAATGCAATATAACTTAAATAAAATATTTCTGTGCATAAAACTGCAATAGCTGTTTTTAATTACAACATACTACAATGCACAGTAGTCTCTGTACCTGGTTTATATAATCTAACTTGGTAGTTTATATGTCGCTTGATATATCATTTTCTTATCTATTCCTTTTTTATATCTGTTGTAATTTTCCTTTTTACAATTTATTTTTCTGTCATACATTACATACTGACCACAGTTTTTTCTCTCTCAACTCCCCTCAGTCATCTCTCCGATCCACTCTTTCTCCATTTCCCTTATAAAACAGAGCAGGCCTCTCAGGGATATCAACAGAATATAACATAATAAGTTACAATAAGATTAGGCACAAACCCTCATGTCAAGACTGTATGAGGAAATCCTGTAAGAGGAAAAGGGTCCCAAGAACAAGCAATAGAATCAAAGATATTACCCACTCCCACTGTTGGGAGTCCGGCAAGAACACCAAGCTACATAATCATAGCATATATGCAGAGGACATAACAGAGACTCATACATATTTGTGGCTTCACTCCCTATGAGCCACTATGAGCCCTGCTTAGTTGATTCTGTAGAATGTATTCATAGTGTCCTCAAACATTGTCCACAGAATACTGATTTCTACAATCCTTCCTTCCTGTCTTCTAAGGGGTTCCCCTAGCTCTGTCTTGTGTTTGAGTGTGGGTCATTTGCCATCAGTTGTTAGATTACAACTCTTTGATGGCAATTAGGCTAGGCCCCAATCTACAAGTACAGCAAAATATCATTAGGAATCATTATATTGGCCTTTTTGAGTTTTTTGATTTGGTTGGTTTGTTTTTGTTTTTGTTTTTACTTTTGGTTTTGGTGTTGGTGTTGGTGTTGGTGTTGGTGTTGGTTTTGGCTTTGGCTTTGGCTTTGGCTTTGGCTTTGGCTTTGGCTTTGGCTTTGGCTCTGGCTCAGGCTTGGGCTTGGGCTTGGGCTTCTGTTTCCTGGCCATTCAGGTAGTGATAGGCATGAAAGGAGATTAAGGGGATACAAATTGGAAAGGAATAAGTCAAAGTATCATTATTTACAGAAGATATGATAGTATATAAGAGACTCTAAAATTTTAACCATGGAAGTCCTATAGCTGATAAACCCCTTTGGTGGAGTAACTGGATACAGAATTAACTAAAAACAAAAACAAAAACAAGCAAAAAAATAGTAACCTTCCCATACACAAACGGCAAATGGGCTGTGAAAGAAATCATGGAAACTTCAAGTTTCTGAAGAAAGAAGTTGAAGAAGATATCAGAAAATGGAAGTATCCCCCATGCTCATGGATAAATATGATTTACATGGCAAAAATAGTCATCCTACCAAAAGTAATCTACAGAATCAACATAACCTCCATCATAATTCCAACACAAATACTTACAGATCTAGAAAGAATAATACTCAAATTCATACAGAAAACCCACCAAACCAAAATAGCTTAAAACAACCCTTTACAATAAAAGAACATCAAGAGGTATCACCATCACTGATTTCAAGCTCTACTTCATAGCTATCATAATAAAAACTTTATAGTATTGGCATGAAAACAAACAGATTGATAAATTGAATCAAACTGAAGACGCACACACATATTCACAAACCTATGGTCACCTCATTTTTTAAAAAGAAGCAAAAAATACACAATGAAACAAAGAAATTTTGTTCAATAGAAAGTATCTTCAACAAAAGATGGTGATCTAACTGGACAACAGTATGTAGGAGAATGCAAATAGATCCACATATGTCACCCTGCACAAAACTCAAGGTCAAGTGGATCTAAGACCTCAACCTAAAACAAAATACACTAAGCCTAATAGAAGAGAAAGCGGAGAATAGCCTTAAATGCATAGGAACACGAGACAACTTCCTGAACAAAACACCCATCGTGCCAGTACTAAGATAAACAATTAATAAATGTGACCTCATAAAACTGAAAAGCTTCTGAAAGGCAAAGGATACTGTCAAAATAACAAAAAAGTAGCTTACAGAATGGAAAAATATTTTTATTAACTCCACACCCAACAGAGGGGTAATGTCAATAAATGAAGAACTCAAAAAACTAGACATTGACTAACCAAATAATCTAATTTTAAAATGAAGTGCAGATCTAAACAGAGAATTCTCAACAGAAGAATCTCAAATGCCTAAGAAATATTTAAAGAAATATTCAGTACCCTTACACATTAGGGAAACACAAATAATAACTACTTTGAGATTCCATCTTACACCTGTCATAATGACTAAGATAATTAACACAAGAAATAGCTCAAGCTGGCAGGTGTGGAACAAGCAAAACATTCCTTCGTTGTATGTGGGAGTGAAAACTTGTAGTACCACTATGAAAATCAATTTGCTGATTCCTCAGAAAACTGAGGTTCAATCTACCTCAAAATGAGTTATACCACTCTTGGATGCAAAGGAAGTTCCATTTTACCACTTGCTCAAATATTTTAATAGTAACTTTATTCATAAGAGCCAGAAGCTGTAAACAACTTCCATCCATCTTGAGTGAGGTAACTTAAACCCAGAAAAACAAACATGGTATGTAGACACTTAGAAGTAAGAATTAGCTGTTAAGTAAAGGATAATCATTCTAGGAGACTCACAAAGGCTAAGTAAGAAGGAGGGCTAAAGAAGGGATGTGTAGATCTCCTTGGGAAAGGGAATTAGTATAGATATTTCAGGTGTACTGGGGTCAGGAAGGGATCAGGACAGATCAGGTATGGTGGGAGTGTTGGAAGGAGAGAGGGCTGAGAGACATGATTAGAATAGAGAGGCTTTACAGGGTGATGTAGAAACCCAGTGCAATGGGAATTCCCTGTAATCTATCTGAGCAATCCTAGTGAAGTCCTAGTAATGGGGGTTATGGAGCCCTAACTAGACATCTTCTGAACTAAGCAAGGCTCTCATCAGTGGGAATTAGACACCATCCCAGTCACAAAACCTTCCGCCCACAATTTGTTACAACTTCCCCTTTCTCAATATTGCAAAAGTTGAAACAACGAAGTTCCTGCATTCTAGGTGACATGGCTGTCCCAGTAACACTGGGTTTAAAGTATCAAGATGTGTTCTGATGAATTTATGGAGTCAAGATTTCCAGGGGTAAAGAAAAAAACATAAGATGTTTTTGCTATGTTGGTATTTGCACCAAGAGAGCAAAAGTAGCAAGTGGTAAAATTCTGACATCTTCTGAACCAGTCAAGGGGTACTTTAGATATAAAATACTTTAAAACATAGAAATCCTAAGAAATACAACATTTAAAACACACAGGTTTTCATTTTAAGTTAATAAGTGATACATTTATTGATAACCAGAAGAATTAAAATGCTATTTAAATTACTAATTTCTTGTGTGTGTGTGTGTGTGTGTGTGTGTGTGTGTGTGTGTGTGTGTGCACGTGCGCGCGTGCTCCTGCCTAAGGAACTCCAGCAGCCATCAGCCAGGCTCCACTCCTCAGACTTCCCTAAGGACCCTAATGGTCTTCCTCTGATGTCTGTAATAGTCATTCCCAGTCCTGAGCAGGGAGAATATCCAGGTCTCTCCCTAGGAGAATAAGATATCCCACCAAACCTTGAATAGGAAAACCCACCACCTCTGAAATTCCCAAGCTCACGACTTGAAATCCTACCAGTCTTCACCCTGGAAATCTCTGTTCCCTGATAAATCCTATGTAAGCCCAGTCTTCTGCTCAGTCCTCTTCTCACCAGAGCAGAGGCAGCCAACTTCCTAGGTTTTCCTCTCATATGAAATCTCTTGAGTAAGTTTTGTTGTGCAGTATAACTTTGTGATATCCCTTGGCTCCTAATGGCCAGGATAGCTTTCCCTTCAGAGCTGCAATACTTGCAAAGTATGTGTTTGAATGTATATGTATGTATTAATGCCAAAGTGCTCCTAAGGATGCCATAGGGACACCTGTGGGAGTCAGTTTTCTCCTTCCACCATGTGGGTTCCTGAGAACGAAATTAGGTCATCTGACTGGAAGGTCAGTGCTTTAATCCACTGGGCAATCTCACCAGCCACTACATTCCCCTCATTTTAATTAATGAGATAATAAATAGTAACATAAATATACATGAACAAATAATTATGATATGACTCTCATTGACTTTAAATAATCAAGTTTTTGAGACCTCTAATTTTAAAATATACACCTTAGCTGCCAAGCCACACATCAGATATGACCTAAGAGGTTAACTCATTTTTGTAAGGAAAGTCATACTTTCTACTTTTAAAAATTATCTGTTTTCTTTTCTACAAATTTTATGTTTTAGAATTTATATAATTCTGTTGATTATACATCTATATGCTAAATTTTTAGTTTATATTTCCAACATAATTGTAGAGTGACACAAATTTATTTTTACTTAGCATTTTGTATGTCCATGATTATTAATTTTTTTCATTTTTAATGTGAGATCTTAAGATAAATATTAATTTATAATTTGCCATCCAGTTTTAATTATAAGCACATTGAAGGCTGGCCTTTCTTTACCTCATTTATGGTTTATATGGATCCAATATATAAGCGTTAGTAAGAATCATGCTGGTCATTAGGTGTTTACATGAAAAAAATTACATCTGTTTTACAGTTTTATAAATATAATCTACTCTCTTCACTGAACTGTCACTCACATCAGTATATTAAGTATTGTAAGAGCAGTAACAAAGGACAAAGTCCTGGTCAATAAAATAGAATCTCTGGCCTAGATGGAGACCTAGAATTCCTTTTCGGTGGGTCAATCATTTGACCAAAGGGCTGACAGGTGGAATAATGATCTCTTTAATTATATACTATACTTTTAATTCCCAGACACATTCCCAACAGGCAAACATGCTGTTGCCATGAAGTTTCTTCACTCTGCCCATCTTTCTTATACAGAAAGATGCAACTTTTCTCCTGTAGATAATGGCCAGGTCTAACTACACTTTTCTAAAGTACATTGTGCTTCCTTAGTCTGGTGAAATTTCCCCAACCCTTCACACCTGTGGCTGGCTATGGCTGTCTGGTAGACCTCTATGCCAGTAACTTCATCATCATACCTTTCCCCCCTCTTCATTCTAGTCTTCCAAGTAGATGCAAGGTTTACAGCCTTAGTGCCCTGAGGATTTTAAATTGTACAAAATTGTATCCTTATCAACAAGTATAACAAAAAAGGAAGCCATTTAAAGTCTTAGCTTTTGTTTTCTATTTTCTTATTATGAAATAATAAGAAAAGATTGAATATTTGTATCAAAGTTATATGAGTTTAATGGAATTATGGAGCCTTTGAACAATGCCTACCACATAATAGCTTGAATTGTTAACCACTGTAACAACTCTACATGTGTAAGGGCTTTTCACATGTAAACTATGCACTTTTCAACTATGCACTTTCCTCTGCAAAACCTGACATGTTGCTTGATAGTGTTACTAATATAATAAAGGGACTTTTTAAATACTAAATGTTCTCTCTGTGTTAATAACATATAAGAACAAATTCAGATCACATTTGCTGTGACATTCTTACTGTACTCTCTTGTTAATTACAGAAAACTTTCTTTACTATTGCTATATTCATACACTTTTCCCATAAGTTCCCATTACAGGGAAATGCCCAGATAGAGTTTCTAATGGTAAAATATCATATCATTTCTAAAATCAAAGCAACTTAATCATGATGAGCATTATAATAACAGAGTTGGCATTAACATCGCTTGCACAATTTTTAGACTTTTCAACCATGTCTGTTAGTGACATTGGCTTGTGATTATTATTTATTACTTAAGCAATTTTCTATTTATTTTTTCTTCCTTCTTTCAAGCCCTTGAGGTCAAACGTAGGTCTTTGTGCATACTTTGCCTGTCCCCTAACATTGCTACAGCAGCAGCCTCTTAGTTGTAAGTTTAAGGATTTTGTCTAAAATCACACTGGGTCTATTAAAATAAGTCAGAGGGTTTTCTTCTGTTCTGTTTATCAAAAGAGATATTTTAAGCTTGAAATCTGATAGTTGTTTTTGGTTTGAAACTTGCATTTTAGAGTAGATGTAAATTCAAGTCAATTATAATAGTTGTAATTCACTTCAGATTTGACTTCTACTATCATTCTTTGTTTATGTGTTTCCATATGTGCGCATATGCTTATAGGTTGTGCCTACAGATGTTAAGCATGCATGTTGAGCCCAGAGGTTAATGTCACACATGTTCATTAATCACTCTTTATACTACTATAGACAAAGTCTCTCAGTGAACCTGGTGCTCACTAATTGACTGGCCAGTAAAGCCCCAGAGATCCCACTGCCTCAACCCCCTACCACTAGATCTGCAACAATAGGCATACAGCTTTTATGTGGATGCTAGACATGCAAACTCTATACTTTCATTATAGTCAGAGAGTAATCCATATTTCATTGTTATTATGAACAACACCATTTTATCTTTGATCAAATTGAAAAGCTATAGCTTCTCAGATTTTATGATTATTTTAATCAACTGTACACTTCATATATTCTATATATTTTAATAATCTTTGAATATTTTTATTATTCTCTGCCATTGAGGCTGCCTTTTAGTAATTCTTTGTAGTTTTTAAATGTACATTTGTATTCCTACATTTTTCCTTCATGATTACATTTTTAGAAAATTAAAAGATATCAATATCCAGCTGGATGTAATTTAACACCAAGCAATCTGTCTTGTGTTTTGCTTCTTTTTGTGCTCTAAATATTCTGTCATTGTGACAATATATTTTGAAGCATCAAAGGATTAAAACATTCTTTCCTTTCAAAGTTACATGTTTTTATTGCTCCTGTTCATTATTAAATTACAATATATTTTAGTCATATTCTTCAATATGCTATGAATAGTTAGAAATTGTTTCAGATTTAACCTATGCTCCCTGTTTTTCTTAATGTATGTGAGGTGAAGAAGGAAAAGAGTACCCACTTTTTATCTGTGAAAGTCACATTTACCTTGTGGGTTGTCCAGAACTTTTTTATTCTTTCAAGTGTATCAGTTTGATTTATAAAATTCTAAGTTAGTTAATTATTTTCACTAAAGGGTTGTATTTGTAAGTTTTACTTTGTCTTTTAACCAGCTGAAGTTAAGTAGCAATTTTATCTGATTTATATATGCTTAGTTATACTTAGCTTTTACCTCATGAGCATTTTATGCTTAGAAATTATTTTCATTTTAACCATAAAATTGTAAAAGTAATAAAAACTTTCTACTTTATTATGACTATTATTCAGCTCAATATATTTTATTTTCATATAACATTTTGTGTCCTTATTTTAATGTCTTTTCTAAATATTATTTATATTGTTTCATTCACAAGATCTCATGACAATCAAAATAACTCCTTAGTTATTCAATATTATTTAGTCAGTATTATCTCTATTTTTATTCCCTTAATTACTAATATGTTCATTGAAATCTATACTAACTTAGAGGCTAACCAGTTGCTATATTCATATTATGTTTTTACTTCTGAATCCTCCCTGGTCCATTTCAATTATTTTATAAGTGTTGACCACGGAATTATGCTAATGGTAAATCATTTTCTTAGTCTCTGATGTTTTTAATTTACATTCATATTGTAATAATCATTTAATTGCATGTAAAAATCTAGAGTTTTTTCTTATTTGAAAGTACTGTTTCCTTTTGTCCACTATCTAAAACATGTTTCTTGGTAGATAATTATGTAGTATTTTTATCTTATTTGGCTGTTTTAATTTTAATTTGACATGGTCTCTAAAAGGAAAGGTTTATGTCTTCATTCTATAATAGAACACAGTCTAGACTCTATATATTTTTTAACTTTCATTCACCATTCTTATATCTCTAGAATCCCTAGTCACTATTTGATAGATTTTAATTTTCTCACTTCTGTTTATAACTTAACTTCATGGATATCTCTACCTTGTAAAAAATAATGCTAGAACATTTCTCCAGATTTTTCCCATTTATTTTTAGTATTACTTGCCATTTACTAATTTAAGTTGCTGGAATAAATTGAATAATCACTTCTATAGTGCATAGATGACGAGTGTGTGTGTGTATGTGTGTGTGTGTGTACGGGTGTGCATGTATATTTATGCGTGTACATATCTATATAAAGATATATATACAATAGTCACTAAGCCTTATAGAATTTATGATTCAAATTATATATATAAATCATAATTTTTATACTTATAAAATTATAATTTAAGGATTCAAAAAAATTTAAAATAAAATATTACAAATTATATACTATTATATATGTATATATGAATATTGATCTTTAAAAAACATAATAATAAACTGGGCAGTCATGTGGCATGCTTTTTTTGATACTTTATTTACATTTCAAATGTTTCCCCCTTTCCAGATCTCCCCTTTGGAACCCCATATCCCCTCCCCCCTCCCGTGCCTCTATGAGGTTATTCTGCCACCCACCCACCAACCCACTCTCATCTTCCCTCCTTGGCATTCACCTATACTGGGGCTTCTAACACCCTCAGGCCAAAGGGCTTCTTCTCCTCCTGATGGCTAACAAGACCCTCTTCTGCCACATATGTGGCCAGCACCATGGGTTGCTCCATGTGTATTCTTTGGTTGGTGATCCAGTCTCCAGTAGCATCTGGAGGTCAGGCCAGTTGACAGTGTTGCTCCCTCAATGGGGCTGCAAACTCACTCAGCTCCTTTAGTCCCTTCTCCAACTCCTCCATCTGGGATGACACACTCAGCCCAATAGTTGCTGTGAAGTGACTCTTGTGTATTTCAAACTTTTAGGCTAATAACCACTTATCAATGAGTACATACCGTGTTCATTCTTTTGTGACTGAGTTACCTCGCTCAGGATGATATTTTCAAGTTCCATCCATTTGCCTGCGAATTTCATGAAGTTATTGTTTTTAAATAGCTGAGTAGTATTCTGTTGTATAAACATACCAAATTTTCTGTATCCATTCCTCTGTTGAGGGACATCTGGGTTGTTTCCAGTTTCTGGCAATTATCAATATGGCTGTTGTGAACATAGTGGAGCATGTGTGTATATTATACATTGGAACATTTTCTGGGTATATGCCCAGGAGTGGAATAGCTGGATCCTCAGGTAGTATTATGTTCATTTATCTGAAGGTCTGCCAAACTATTTTCCAGAGTGGTTGTACCAGCATGCAATCCCACCAACAATGGAGGAGTGTTCCTCTTTCTCCACATCCTTGCCAGCATCTGTTGTTACCTGAGTTTTTGATCTTAGCTATTCTGACTTGTGTGAAGTGGAATCTCAGGGTTGTTTTGATTTACATTTCCCTGATATGACTAAGGATGTTGAACATTTCTTTAGGTGCTTCTCAGCCCTATGAGTTTCTTCAGTTGAGAATTCTCTGTTTAGCTCTACTATGTATTTGTTGATAGGGTTATTTGGTTCTCTGGAGTCTAACTTCGTTAGTTCTTTATATATATTGGATATTAGCCCTCTATCACGTGGAAGATTGGTAAAGATCTTTTCCTAATTGGTTGGTTGAAGTTTTGTCCTATTTACAGTGTCCTTTGCCTTACAGAAGCTTTGTAATTTCATGAGGTCCCATCTGTAGATTCTTGATCTTAGCGCATAAGTCATTGGTGTTCTGTTAGGAACTTTTCCCCTGTGCCCATGTGTTTGAGAGTTTTCCCCACGTTCTCTTCTAGTAGATTCAGTGTATCTGATTTTATCGCATTCTTTTGCATGTAGACCACCATTTGAACCAGCACCATTTGTTGAAAATGCTGCCTTTCTTCCACTGGATGTTCTTACCACTTTGTCAAAGATCAAGTGACCATAAGTGTGTGGGTTCATTTCTGGGTCTTTAATTCTATTCCATTCATCTACCTGCATGTCACTGTACCAATACCAGGCAGTTTTTATCACTACTGTTCTTGCTCTGTAGTACAGCTTGAGGTCATGGATGCTGATGCCCTCAGAAGTACTTTTATTTTTGAGAAAAATTTTTGTTATCCTGGGTTTTTGTAATTCCACATGAATTTCAGAATTGCTCTTTCTAAGTCTATGAAGAATGGAGTTGGAATTTTGATGGGGATTGCATTGAATCTGTAGATTGCTTTCGGCAGGATGGCCATTTTAACTATGTTAATCCTGCCAATCCATGAGCATGGGAGATCTTTCCATCTTCTGAGGTCTTCGATTTCTTTCTTCAGAGACTTGAAGTTCTTGTCATACAGATCTTTCAATTGTTTGGTTAGAGTCACACCAAGATACTTTATATTGTTTGTGAAGGTTGTCATTTCCCTAATTTCTTTCTCAGCCAATTTATCCTTCAAGTATAGGAAGGCCACTGATTTGCTTGAGTTAATTTTGTATCTGGCCAGTTTGCGGAAGTTGTTTATCAGCTGTAGCAGATATCTGGTGGAGTTTTTGGGGGGCACTTAAGTATACCTTCATATCATCTGTAAATAGTGATATTTTGATTTCTTCCTTTCCAATTTGTATCCCTTTGACCTCCTTTTGTTGTCTAATTGCTCTAGCTAGAACTTCAAGTACTATATTGAATAGATATTGACAGAGAGGTCAGCCTTGTCTGGCCCCTGATTTTAGTTGAATTGCTTCAAGTTTCTCTCCATTTAGTTTGATGTTGGCCACTGGTTTCCTGTATATTGCTTTTACTATGCTTAGGTATTGTCCTTCAATTCCTGACCATTCCAAGACTTTTATCATGAAGGGATGTTGAACTTTGTCAAATACTTTTTCAACCTCTAATGAAATGACAATGTGGTTTTTTTCTTTGAGTTTGTTTATGTAGTGGATTACATTGATGGATTTCCAGGTATTGAACCGTCCCTGCATCCCTGGGATGAAGCCTACTTGATCATGGTGAATGATCATTTTGATGTGTTCTTGGATTCGGTTTGCAAGAATTTTATTGAGTAATTTTGCATCGATATTCATAAGGGAAGTTGGTCTGAGGTTTTCTTTCTTTCTTGGGTTTTTGTGAGGTTTTGGAATCAGTGTAACTGTGGCCTCATAGAATGAATTGAGTAGTGTTCCTTCCTTCTGTTTCTATTTTGTGGAAGGGATTGAAGAGTATTGGGATTAGGTCTTCTTTGAATGTCTGATAGAATTCTGCATTGAACTCATCTGGTCCTGGGATTCATTTTTGGTTGGGAGACTTTTAATGACTGCTTCTATTTCTTTAAAGGTTAAGGGACTGTTTACATGGTTTATCTGATCCTGACTTAAGTTAGGCATTTGGTGTCTGTCTAGAAACTTGTCCATTTCATCCAGATTTTCCAATTTTGTAGTACGATCTGATGATCTTTTGAATTTCCTTAGAATCTGTTGTTATATGTTGCTTTTCAATACTAATTTTGTTAATTTGAATACTGTCTTTGTGCCCTCTGGTTAGCCCGGCTAAGGGTTTATCTATCTTGTTGATATTCTCTAAGAACCAGCTTCTGGTTTTGTTGATTCTTTGCATAGTTCTTTTAGTTTGTACTTGGTTCATTTCAGCCATTTATTTGATTATTTCCTGCCTTCTACTCCTCTTTGGTGTACTGGCTTCTTTTTGTTCTAGAGATTTCAGGTGTGCTGTTAAGCTGCTAGTATATGCTTTCTCCAGTTTCTTTTTGTAAGCATTCAGAGCTATAAGTTTTCCTCTTAACACTGCTTTCACTATGTCCCTTTAGGTTTGGGTATGTTGTACTTTCATTTTCATTAAATTCTAGGACGTCTTTAATTTCTTTCTTTATTTCTTGCTTGACCAAGTTAAAATTGAGTAGAGTGTTGTTCAGCTTCCATGTGTATGTAGGCTTTCTCTTGTGGTTGTTGCCATTATGTACCAGCCTTAATCCATAGTGATCTGATAGGAGTCATGGGACTATTTCAATCTTCTTATATCTGTTGATGTTTGTTTTGTGACCAATTATATGATTAGTTTTGGAGAAGGTACCATGAGGTATTGAGAAGAAGGTATATTCCTTTGATTTAGGGTGAAATGTTTTATAGATATCTGATAAATCTATTTGGTTCAAAACATCTGTTAGTTTCACTGTGTCTCTGTTTATTTTGTGTTTTCAAGATCTGTCCATTGATTATAGTGGGGTGTTGAAGTCTCCCACTATTACTGTATGAGGTGCAATGTGTGCTTTGAGATTTAGTAAAGTTCCTTTTATGAATGTGGTTTGCCTTGCATTTGGAGCATAGATGTTCAGAATTGATAGTTCTTCTTGGTAGATTTTTCCTTTGATGAGTATGAAGTGTCCTTCCTTATCTTTTTTGATGACTTTTGGTTGAAAGTTATTTTATCCGATATTAGAAAGGCTACCCCAGCCTGTTTCTTGGGACCATTTGCCTGGAAAATAGTTTTCCAGCCTTTTTATCTGAGGTTGTGTTTGTCTTTAACATGGAGGTGCATTTCCTGGATGCAGCAAAATGCTGGGTCCTGTTTATGGATCCAGTCTATCAGTGTAAGTTTTTTCATTGGGGAATTGAGTCCATTGATGTTAAGAGATATTAAGGAATAATGATTGTTGCTTCCTGTTATTTTTGATGCTATTTTTCTGTGTGTGTGGCTATCTTCTTTTGTGTTTGTTGAAAGATTACTCTCTTCCTTTTCTAGGGTGCAGTTTCCCTCCTTGAGTTGGCGTTTTCCATCTATTATCCATTGTAGGGCTGGGTTTGTGGAAACATACTGTGTAAATTTGGTATTGTCATAGAATATTTTTGTTTCACCATCTACGATAATTGAAAGTTTTGCTGGATATAGCAGCCTCAGCTGGCATTTGTGTTCTGTTTGGGTCTGTATATAATCTTCTCCGGATCTTCTAGCTTTCATAGTCTCTGGTGAGAAGTGTGGTGTAATTCTGATAGCTCTGCCTTTATATATTACTTGACCTTTTTCCCTTACTGCTATTAATATTCTTTCTTTCTTTTGTGTATTTGGTGCTTTGACTATAATGTAACGGGAGGAATTTCTTTTCTGGTCCAATCTATTTGGAGTTCTGTAGGCTTCTTGCATTTTATGTTCATCTCTTTCTTTAGGTTAGGGAAGTGTTCTTCTATAATTTTATTAAAGACGTTTCCTGGTCTTTTAAGTTGGGAATCTTCACTCTCTTCTATACCTATTATCCTCAGTTTCTGTCTTCTCATTGTATCCTCAATATCCTGAATGTTTTGGGTTGGGAGCTTTTTGCATTTTCTATTTTCTTTGACTGTTGTGTCAATATTTTCTATAGTATTTTCAGCACCTGAAATTCTCTCTTCTATCTCTTGTATTCTGTTGGTGATGCTTGCATCTGTGACTCCTGATCTCTTTCCTAGGTTTTCTATCTCCAGGGTTGTCTTTCTTTTTGATTTCTTTATTGTCTCTATTTCTATTTTTAATTCCTGGATGGTTTTGTTCATTTCCTTCATCTGTTTGATTGTATTTTCCTGTAATTCTTTAAGGGATTTTTGTGTTCCCTCTTTAAGGGCTTCTAGTTGTTTACCTATGTTCTCTTGTATTTCTTTAAGGGAGTTATTTATTTCCTTCTTAAAATCTTCTATTATCTTCATGAGATGTGATTTTAAATCTGAGTCTTGCTTTTGTGGTGTGTTGGGGTATCCAGGGCTTGCTGTGGTTGGAGAGTTGGGTTCTGATTTTGCCAAGTAGCCTTAGTTTCTATTCCTTATGTTCTTGCCCTTGCCTTTCGCTATCTGATTATCTCTAGGGTTAGCTGGTCTTAGTCTCTCTGACTGTGGCTTGTCCCTCCTGCAAGCCTCTGTGTCAATACTCATTGAAGACCAGTTCTCTCTTAGAGGAATTTGAGTTTGGAGAGCTGTGGTACAGGGTCGGCTCTGGAGTACAGACAGAAACCAGATAGATCTTGTCCCCAGTTGTCCCTTAGTTCCTGTGTCCTGATAACTCTGCAAGGGTCCCTCTTGATCCAGTGAATTTGAACAGAATTGGTGGTCTTACACATGCTTGAAAGTGTGTGGGCACTCCTGGGATACCAGCTTTCTCCTGGCACTATTTGAATATGAAGCCCTTTGTCACAGGATCCACTCCCTGGCCACCGAAAGAAACCAGAAGACCACCCTTCATTCCCTGTGTCCTGGGGATTCCAGTTGGATCCTTCTGAACAGACAGGCTTGTGCACACTCCTGGGAGTCTAGCTTTCTCCTGGTACTATTTGGCTATGGAGCCCTGGTGGCCCAGGCAGAGATCTTCAGCCACAGATGGAAACCAGAAGTCTCCTTCCCCCGGCTGTTCCTCAGTCCCTGTGTCCCAAGGATTCTGGACAAGTCCAACTGAGCAGTATTGCTCATCTTAACCCCCACTCACGGGCTTTTCCACACTCCTTGGAGGCTAGCTTTCTCCCAGTGATACTTGGCTATGGAGCTGTGGTGGCCCAGGCAAGGGTCTCCCTGTGTTGAATGCTTTTAATCCCAGTATTTGGGAGGCAGAGGCAGGTATATCTCTGAGTTTAAGGCCATCCTGTTCTACAGAGTAAGTGGCAGGACATCCAGTGCTCCATAGATAAACTCTCTCAACAAAAAAACAAAAACACAAAAAAAAAAGCAAAAACAAAACAAAATAAAATGTGTGTTATTTTGTGTGTTTAATTATATCATTGACTTTAAATGTATGTATTCACATACCTCTGATAGTTTAAGTAATCCAATTAATTATGGATAGCTCCAATTTTCTATAGAATATTTTCCTATGGTTATTTATCTTTAGGCATTTCTATTAATTTTCAATATTAAACATGATTTATGTGGAAATATGAATCTTCTTTTATAGTCATTGCCCTCTAAGGAATATTTTTGGGTTTTAGTTATATAAGAGACTAATTTTTCCATAAATGTTTGTACTTTTATGTAAAAGACTACATATAAAATTCATCCTTTGAGGATAATTACAAATTATTTAGGGCTTTCTTTCTTTCCTTCTTTTTAATTTTTTTTTTTTTTACCTTTTCTTCCTTAAATTCCTAAAAGGTGTTAGCAAAACTTTTCTTTCTTGTCTTCTTCTAGGTATAGCAAACATTTTCAGTGTAGCTATAACTCTCTTCAGGCAAGATGCCTGATGTATTATAGTGCAAATGGGGAGCAGTTGGGAATCAAAAATCTCAGTTCTTAAACATGATCTCTCCTAAGCAGAAAATACTAAGACATTATGTTTCTAAAATTTCTTTAAAACCTTAGCTACTACATTGTCATTTACATAAAAACCCCAGCCTATGAAAAAGGATAAATGATTATCTTTAGTTTTCCCTTTATTTTATTTCACTACTTTTAAATAACATGAAATATTTATTTTCTATTATTAAATAATGAAATAATATAATAATATTATTATAATACATTATATATAATAATGTGAATGGAACTCTATATCAATGGATAGAGCCAGCACTTATATAAAACAGACAAAATTGAAAGTTTCCTAAAAGCCTATGGAAAGAAGAATAGGTGGGCAAAGTGTAGATGTACACACATAGACACTGAGACCTGACACATACTATACTGTAAATGAACTTTAAGTAAACTGTGGCATATATTAATGATTTTATTTGCGGATGGTAACTAATGAGGACAAGACTCAGAGGGTGTTTGACATGAGCTGGGGGAGTGATAATGAGGATCTGGTGTTGAATGGTTACAAAACTTTAGAGAAAAATGAGAAAGAAACAGTTGAAGATTAAACGCTGCTGGTAATTAAAATGTATAACAAAGACACATTACAACACCGAGTCTTGCGTTTAAGATGACTTAAATAATAAGCTTTGTTATGTATATTTTGCTACAAAAATATTTAAACTGACAGGGATCTATATGTTTTTATAGAGCAATTAATATACTTCCCATCAAAAATATACTTGAACATTTCATGTTATTCATTATTGTTGAAAATAAGATAATTTGCATTTTGTCATAGTTTACATTTAAATTTTGCATTACTAAGAATATGACGTCTAATACTTGTCCTCATTGATCTGAGTCATCTGGTTCACAGATGTGTCATATGCTTATAAGACAATTTGTGAGCTCTATCTTTCCCATTAGTTCTTGCCTACCCATTAATCATCACTGTGCTTTTAAAGTAATAGGAACATATAATGAGTCTTACAATCAAATCCAGTTCATATTCCATTTTTGTAATATTGAAGAAGGTGGGAAGTAATTGTACTTGACATTTTCAATTTCTATAAAATTTATAATTAGATTTTTAAAACCCTAGTTTTAAGCTTTTACTGGGAGTATATGGAAGTCAGACATAGATTTAGGCAAAATGAAATATTTCAATACTGAGTGTTTTCCTATCTATGATATGTATGATTTACCCTTCTACTGATTTAGTTTTTTCTTTAGCCTCCGCAAGTAGCAGTCAACATGATTTGAGATTACAAAAATTAGCACAACTACTGCTGACTTAACCACTAGGTTTTCTATACAATTCAATTTTGTGACGTTTTGTTCTCTACCCACTGATGATTTATAAGGAATACAATCCACTTTTCCTATTTGATATATATTCAACAGTTCAATTTTTAATTCTAATTATGCAAAGTGTCCTTTTGAACTTTTACACTCACTATAACATAACACTAGAAAAAATGACGACACATTTGCTAATTTTAGGTTAATATTCTCTTTGTGTTCGTTGCTGATTACAACTAAATATATTATCTTATTAACATAAGAGAAAGTTTCCAACATTGCATCAAATAATACAATTTTGCTATAGTTCATTTTCTACCAAAATCTATTTTCTACCAAAGTTAAACTACATACAGCTTTATTAGAGATATATATTATATATAATCATGATATTTCAGGCAGGACACAGGCAGACAATCATTCAGAATTCTTCAGAACATTTTGTGTAGGGACTACCAAAATCAGAACTATACTATAAAAACCAACTAAGTCTTCATTTCATGCTCTGAACAGAACACATTTAGAGCAAGGACAGACACTTCCCATAAGCATGTTGTTTGACAACTCTTCAAAAAGTAAAAATAAGAATGGCAAAAAAAAAAAAATGTCTTTTAGAAAAGGAGCCATTGTTCTTTCAAAGAACACGGTCTCTGTGATGTGTCTGCAAAGTTCAGATCACCTACAGAGGCAAAATTAGTATTCAGGAGACAGCTTCCAGCAGGCCTCTGAGGATTTGAAGACAGTTACTATAGGATGGTGGTGGTGGACAGACAGAGGTAGGCTATAGAAATAAATCTGAGTTTTCCTGTATGACCAGGATTTTATACTAAGACAGCCAAATGTCTTAGCATCAGGAAAACCCTGAGAACCAAAAGGTGTCTCTTAAAACTTGCAAAGTAAGGTGTTTTCTCCACATCAGTCCTGCTTAGTGACACAGGCTACTTCCCCATAGAACAAGGAAGTGTTCTGTCTACTGATGACATAGCTTTTTTAAAAAAAAGTTTTTTAAAAAGTCTGTGTTTTTATAAAACTTGATATAAAGTGAAATTTCAGATCTTACAATCACCAGAGTGCCCAGATATCAAAAATGCACACACTCTCTTGGACAATTCCAGTACCAGTAGCTTTCTGTCAATTTTCTGCAGGGGTGTTCCATCTGTTGCCAGAACCAGCATCTCCCTGTTTGTCTACTGGTACCTTCTTTCTTTTCTTAGTGAGGACCTTTTAAGGTTTGGCTGTGGAGATGATGGAACGGCAAGCTCAGAAAATAAGCAGCACATCCTTTCTGTGTCTCATCATTCACTTGGTTTTGTCTTCTTTAGCATTCCTTACAGTATCTTTTTTTTTTTTTTTTTTTTGGACATGAGGCCTGGAGACATAGACACAGAACAGGAGTGGGATGTGGGATATGGGAGTAGCATAAGTAGCAGACTGCAGTTGTGGACAGCCCAGCCCATTTGTATTATTCATTTACAGAACATCTTTATGGACATGGTTTAGGATTTTTCCCAGCTTTAAATTTGCTAACATTCTTTGTCCATATTATAAATTTACCAGATTTTATTTAGTATATATTCAGTCATATTCATTCTCTTTCTATGCAACATACTTAAAATCTTAGCCCGCTATGCCAATCGTGAATTCTCTAATTCAATCTAATTTAATTGTAATGCTATATCCTTTTCAAAAATATATTTTTTGGACTAGATTTCTACTGAAATATATTTTAAATTGTATATCATATATTTCAAAGTTATCCTCAACTCATAAATTCAAGTTTGTTAATCAGTATTTGGTTTCTATATAGTCACATATTTTAATTGTAAGATTTTTGGCAGTAAGGCATAAGTCAGGATTTTATGGGGAATTTATAAGTAGAGCTGCATTGTGCTTAGCACTTAAAAGATTAGGATTCATAAATATTTTAAGGAATAGAATCTCAGTTTATTTTTATATTAGTAATTATTCACCTTTTGTATGGATCTCTATATATGTTTATATATCTGTATTCCTAATTTAATTATATTTAATGCTTATAAAATATATTTCTTATAATCTTAAATAATTTAATGATCCTATCTCTACTGATGGGTTTGTCAGAATAGCCACTTTCCAATTATCCTTATTCTTTGAGGTTTCTTCCCCTTATCAACACTAACAGATTCATACAAAGTTTACTAGTTTTTCAAAAGAATGTCTTTTGGATTTTGTAATCCTTTTAACATTCAAAGCAGTGTATTTTACACAGTTGATAACCTCCATTGGAGAGAGCACAGCCTCCCAATCCCAGCTATTCTGTATGTGTGTCTGTCATTTCTTCATTCAAACTTCATCCAGTTATGTTTCCAGGACACAGCAGTGGAGGACATAGTGGGTTAAACCACATGACTGTGGAAACACACAAGCTGAGCAGGACACAGAAGGTTGCAGCTGAGCTAGAACACCTAACTATGGGAACTCAAACAAGTCAGAGTGAAATCCCATGAAAGGCAAGCACAAGGTAAGGGTAGAGATAAAGGAGGGGGAACATAATTCTAAGTGGCAAGTGTATAACATGGGACAGGTAGAACCTCCAGATAGGTATATATTAATACTTTGAAGAAGAGTTTGAGAAACCACAGTCGTAGGGTAAAAACACAGCAGCTCCATCAATTTTTGGACTATATTCAGGAATCATGCTCTTTCTAGAAGAAACAGTACTTTTATTTACTTGGGAAAAATAAAACAGGAGAAAAATTGAGATGATGAATACAAAACAAGGTTACATTGTTTTAGCTTTTTAATTATGATGAATAGAAAAGGAGCCAATGTATTTTCACATTCACTTTGGTGTGTGAACTCTTACATCTGATTTCATAGATGGGACTGCTTCCTCCCCATCAGAGGATGGGCATCCCCAGGGAATCCAGGTCTCCATTTGTGAAGAAACCAACAATTATATTATCCTATACAAAATCACCAGCAATATACCATCCATGCCTTAATGGCATCTCCCCCAGTATTTGGTGATCTCATTCAGAATGTTTTCATATGTGCATATATTTTAGGAAGCTTCTACTGCCTTCTAAACCCAAGGGTCATTTGAACCATACAGCCCCTCAAATGACCCTTGGTTTTAACTATCCCATCCTTTACCTTTCTAACTGAACAAGAACCAGAACACATGCATATAAAGATAAACCCTAATTATATTATGAGAAACTTTTAGATGTGGTGAGCAGAAATTTTTCTGTAAAGCATATTCAATTTACAATGGAATCATAGAGCACAGAATAGCAGTTACAGGATGGTTTGCCAGAGCAGAACCTATTAGTGAGCTTTTAGCCATACAATTAAAAAACTAAAATAATGTGACCTTGTTTTGTAAGAAAATTGAACTATTTCTTAGAACATGTCAATAAATCTTCGGAGACAATATAAATTTTATGGTATAAAAAGGAAAGACCTTTGCTCTTGCTATAGACTTCAAGCTTTCATGATTTTCAACAGGCTCCTAAACCCACAGAAGAGCTCAACATTCCTTTATGGGCTTCACTCAGACAAGCCCCCACCTTCCCCCTCTGTTCTTCTAAGCATTTAGTTTTCATCTGCCATGTTCTCTTTCCTTAGACATGGGTGCTTATATCACAATCATGTGTCATTCCAGAATCACAGTATCTCAGTTTTGCACTTTTACAACATTTTTTGTCTTTGATGTGTTTGGGAAAAGTGAGAAAGCATTTACAAAGAAGCTATCATTTCACAGTGACTAAGTTAAAAATGCTTACAGTTCTGTACAAACTCACAGCAAATTTAAGAGCCTGGAAATATTTTAGAGCTTGAGTGTGACTAATGTATTAAGTGTGACTGCCTGCTAATCACTTATGAGAAGAGTCATTGGAAAGCCTAGGGGCAGCATTCACAGGTTCAAGCTGGAGCGTGATGTGAAAGGATGTTTCAAAACCGGAGAGACAGGTTGTGATGCTCGCATGTGCAGTGAGAGAAAGAACAAGCCAGGACCAATAAAACCTGTGCTTTTTCCCATATCAATAGTCTAGACAGGAAGTAAAAGTTCACTGCATCATACAAATCCAAACTCACAGTCAAAGGGCCTTTTGGAGTCATTTTGCCCAGTATTTCAACCAACATATTTTTCATGTAAGTTGTTCAGTAAAATGATAAATGATTAGTTATTTACAATGTACTCAGAGAAACTAAGATATAAACAAAACAGGACTAGGAAAGTGAGCCAGTGAAAATACTTGATTAAAAAAATGCAAAATAAACAAACAAACATAAGAGCCTAAAACTCTTCAATTCAAGGGACTATGCCTTTCTTCAGATAGTGAACACCAAGCCACAGCCTCTCTAGTGCTAGAATACTGCAAAGCAGACAAGTTGGGATTAGAGCCCAGCAAAGTTATGAGATGTATCTGATTCTGAGTGTTACTGTAAGGTAAAATTCCACAGGACTTCCTGGTGGAGTTAGTGAGTTCCATTACAGAGAGATCATTAGTTCCACGACTAGGAGAGGCAAAATAAGGAGACAGAAAAGATTATATTATAATTGTCTTAATAACTGGCTAGACCTAACCAAAATCCACACGATGATGTCATCTCAAGAAATGTCTGGCAAATTGTATATAAAACACTTAGACTTTTATCTTAAAGGCAAAATGGAGACTTGGAAAATATACTGCATGGTTGTTCACTGTAGGTCAGAGTGATTAGTTAAGGCTACTTGACAGATTCTAATGAAAAATGTTGAAAGGATTAAGCCAGTGGTGGTGAGAAGTAGATAATTATTAAATCTATTTAGTTTGTTCCATCAGTACTGTGGAAAGGGTGGAGTTCAGGGCATATTTTATGAATGCCAGGATCTAATTCATTAGGCACAAAGAAAGGCCTATCACACATCAAGAAAACTATATGTATAGAAGTATTACTATCAGACATGTTACATTTCAACCTCCTCAAGTATATCAGTGAGCAGATGTCTAAAAGCCAATGGGACAAACAGTTATAACCCATAAGAAAAAACTAGGCCAGGCTCATTTCACAATATTTTGCAACTGATTCTGGAATGAGTCAATACATGTGGATTCTCTTACACTTACAATTTCACAGATAGGAAAACTTTCTATAGAAATTCATATGGTTCTGTTTATTTGAGAGGTAAGTAGACCTTCATGCACTGCTTCTTAGACCTTTGGTCCCCAACCTAGGGGTCATGACCCTTATGGGGGTCAAATGAACCTTTCACAGGGGTGGCATATCAGATACACTGCATATCACATATTTGCATTATGATTCATAACAGTAGCAAAATTATAGTATTAGAGTAACAATGAAATATTTTTATGGTTTGGGGTCACCACAACATGAGAAAGGCATTAAAGGGTTATAGCATTAAGAAGTTTGAGAACCACTGCCTTAAAATATTATTAGTTGAACCACTATAAAACATTTATGAATAAATAAATATATATTTGTTTCTTGCTCCAGAGTTCTAAAACCATAGTGTGTTGTTGTTATTGCTGCTTCTGGCAGTCTCTAAGATGATATATATTTATAGATGAAATTCATAATAATAGCTACACTTGCTGTTGCCACGGGAAACACATTACCTATAAAATCAGCAAATAAGAGAAATGCTGAGCTTTCAGGTTCTCCCAGCAATGGGATGCCCATTGGAAAAAAAAAAAAACATAACTAAAGAGATGTGGTGTGTACTGCACTTCAATAGGATGAGATATTTTTATTGAATCATGAGAAAACAGATTACCCAAACTTCTATCAAATATGTTTTATTGCTAAGTCACATATATCCTTAATCTGTGGACTGCAGCTATTCAATCATACAGTGAGAATTCAATCAGTAACATATTACTATAAATTTAAAGCAATCAATAAATCAAGCATATAGATCAAAATAAATTCTTCAGGTTTTAGCAACCAACATTCATTAAAATTTTCAGATTAAAGGGCTTTGGAATGTAAATAATGGCTAAGAAATATACTAAGATATCACTCTTCTGGTTTTAACACCAAAGATATACTGACAATACCTAGAAGCAATACCCATTAAAATTTATACTAGACTATGAACAAATCTAAGGTATGCTAAGAAATAAAAGAAAATAGAAATTAATAGTTATTGTTTACAGCCAGGTGGTGATGGTGCCTGCCTTTAACATAGCACTCAGGAGACAGAGGCAGGCACATCTCTGAGTTCAAGGCCAATCAAGTCTACAGAATGAGTTTCAGGTCATCCATGGCTTTGTAGAGAAACATATCTCAAATGTTATGGCTTACTATGAACTGATTGGGGTAGATGATTCAGTCTCTATTCCAGAAGAACCCTGCTTGGGTAGACAATTATTTTCCCCGTTGATATGGGTTATTAAATGAAAATTTCAGTTTCAGATGTGAGGTATTTTTCTTAAGTTATTGGTCATGGAACCCCAGAGACCCCATAAGCCAAACATATTTTTTATTGGTCATTATTGCCTACTACCCCATAACTAGATGGTAAGACTCTTTTACTGGAAAAGAAAGAAAGATGGAAAAACATACATTTTGACTGCAAGACATCGAGAAATTAATCTCAAACTGTCTAAGAAACTTCTTCTTCCTTGGTTACCTTTGACAGTGCCAAAGGTCCCTCAATCTGGAGAAAGAGTAAAACCACAAAAATATGAATAGACATCTCTGCAAAACTATGTAAATGACCAAAGACATGATTAAGTGAACAAAATCATCAGCCCCAGAGAAATGCTAATTTTAAAAGTATATTATTATTATTATTATTATTATTATTATTATTATATACAATATATCCTGACTGTAGTCTCCCTTCCCTCTACTTCCCCCAGTTCTCTCTCCCCAACTTTCCTCTCCCCCAGATCCACTCCTCCTCCTTCCCCTTCAGAAAAGTGCAGGTCTCCCACTCACAGATATTAACTGAATACAACATTAAAAAGTCACAATAAAACTTGGCACATACCTTCATATCAAGACATGAAGAGGAAACCCAGGAAGAGGAAAAGGGTCCCAAGGGCAGGTGAAAGAATCAAAGATATGCCAACTCCTGCTATTTGGAGTCCCACAAGAATATCTAGTGAACAAGCATAACATATATGCAAAGGACCTAATACAGACCCAGGCAGGCTAAATGATTGCAGCTGCTGTCTCTGTGAGCCCTTATGAGTTCTGCTTAGTTGATTATCTGGGCTTTGATCACCTGGTGTCTTTGAGGTCCCCCTCATATATACCGCAAAATGAAAATCTTTGCTATGGCTGGAGAGATGGATAGGTAGTTAAACCACTTGCTTCTCTTGCTTAAGTTCCCAGAACCAACATAGCATCTCACAACTGTCTGTGGCACTAAATTCCAGATGATCCTGTGCTCTCTTCAAGATTCTGCTGGTACTGCATGCACAGAGCTCATACAAATGTGCAGAGAGTTAACTTTTGACATCACAAATTCATTGCTTTCATGTTGCAGCAAATGAAAATATATACTGATGTAAAGATACATATGAGCACATACATGTAAAACATAATAATATTGTTATAATAACACTGTTAATAATAGCCAAAAGTACAAAGACTACATTGATCATCATATAAATAGATAAAGAATGCATGCTCTCTGCATATAATATATTACTGATAATGGAGTGGGATGAATATTGCTTATACTGCAATATGGATGATATCTGAGATACCATAATAGCAACAAAACAAGTCACAAAAGACTATGTGATATGTACTTTCATTCTCATGAGATACATGGAATAGAATACCTAAAGAGATGGGAAGTAGATTTGTGAGCACCATGACTACAGTCGAGAAGTCATTGAGAAGAAATGGTAGCTATTAACAAAGGGCTACACTTGTGAAAGTTAATCCATTCAATCTGGTACGGTGATAGTTTCAGAAATCTATGACTATATTCAAAATTGTCAAAATTGCATATAATGAAAATAAAATTTATAATATAGCAAATTATATTTCAATGATATTGTTAACAAAAAGGTTAAACCATAGCGTGTGTGTGTGTGTGTGTGTGTGTGTGTGTGTGTGTATCAAGGTGATGGATATGGAAGAATGGATATTTAACTTAGGCTTTAACTATTTCATAAACAGTTCATTTGAGCCATACTTCAACTATTGCAAATATTGAGCACCTTATAACTCATAATTTCAAAACTTATCCTAATATTCTTTTACCTCAGCTCCTAGTGTCTGACTTATCATGTGTGGTTCTCAGCAACAAAGGTAGAGTTGGTAAAAGTAGAGGGAAGGAGAGAGGAGACTGGGAAGCAAGGGAAGGATAAAAATAAAGAACAGAAAAAAGAAAAATAAAAACAAGGGTACCAAAAGGCAAAAGAAGACACTGGTTGAGTGAGCACCAGGGTCCAGCTCAGGTATAACAAGATTCTAAAATTATTAGTCAATGGGATTAAGTAATTCCAGAATACTAATGATGTCCACAGAATAAGAAGATAGCATTCAAATCAAGAAAGAATTTAAGAATGGAACTGGAAACCATGTGAGTATATCACAAGAAATGCTTAAAACACAGGGCAGTGCAACCGGTGAGAAGTGCCTCTAACAAGCTCATTAGTTGGCTACAGACATCATAGTCAGAGTGAAGATTGGTTAGGAAAATTCCCAAATGAAAATGGGGAGGGGGAAAGAATATGGAAGACATCAGGGGTCAGCTTAAAAAGTCCAGCATAGGTGAAGGTGGAATATCAGAAAAAGAATGTTGAAAAATATAGGATCATGAAAAGGAACCTGGTTTCTGGTTGAACTAAGGTTTAATACCTGGAGCCCCAGTTAGGGGTCTCCAGCAGGGGACAACCTTACAAGGGGTAATAGGAGCTTTGCAATGCTCCTGGGCCCCAGGCTCCTGACAGGAGGCTATAGCTCTCCATAGGTCTGTGACCATCAATCACATAAGGGCAATGCCCAAGGCCCTCCATAGGTAAAGGTGTGGTCATATAGCCTCAAGCAATTCCATTTTAATGAGGCACCTAGAGGCTTACCCAATAAACTCCCCTTCCCAGCCACTCCTCCTTGCAAAGGGTATTTTAACCTCAGGCCCGCCCTGAGATTGTGGGATATGTTTTCACTCATCACCATTCTCAACCATGACAATAAATGCCCTAGAACCATGGATTGTCTCTCTTCATTGGGATCCACTGTGGGGAACAATGGAATAGGCCTTCATCTAAAGAGCCATGTCTAGTCTCCCGCAGAAGGCCTCTCAGCACTCACAGCCACAGTCTCTACCAAACCAAGCCAGCTAGCCTCCAACAAGCAAAAGACTCAGTCCTCAGCAGGACTCAGCTAGGCTCTTCCCTGCCTTTTCTGCCTCAGCCCCAGATTAGATTCAGCCCGTGGGCCCCCACTCCATTCTCAGCTCTTCCACAGCCTAGGAACCAGACAGAGCCGGCTCCATGAAGTTCCCAGGATCTCAGGCCATGCTCCCTCAACCCCAGGTGGTGTCCCTCAGTTTCTCACAGCCACACACCTGTCCAGAGGTGCAGTGGGGTGAGAGTAGTCAAACTTCCCTCTTCTCGCCTCCCACAGAGGCCTGAGCCCTGGAGCAGTTGGGGGACCTCACACCACCTTAACCAAACAGAAATAATTAAGAAATAATAAAGAGCAAGCATTTTCCAAAGCAATTATATAATTTAATACCAAATTTAATACCCAATATTAAACACCCAAATCCCACACATATGTGCATGCCTCCTCCAAAGTGCAGGAAGGGAATCTTGAAATCTTGAAGTCAGGGAGCACACCTTGCTTTCTTAGGAACACAGTTGTAAAGTCTAATGGACTTATTATCACAAACTATGGAAACAAAAGAGTAAGCAATCTCAAATTTTATATCCAATGATATTTTCCTTCACAAAAAAGGGACCAAAGGTGTTCTCAATCAAAAATTAAAGGAATTCATTGCCAGCAAGATGCTCTATTGACTAAGGAGTTTCACCAGCAGAAATTGTTGCTATATGATTAAACAATAAATCTACAGAAAAAAATATAGATAGTGACAAAGTGAAGAAAAATTATTTTTAATTGCCATAAAACATGAGTGACTAATTTATAATAATCAGTTGTTTCATACTGGTTTAGCATACGAATAAATGTCTGAAATAACAACATAGGAATGAAGGAAACAGTGAAGTAATTCATTGAATCATGCCTGATTAAATTCGTACAAACAGAAAAAAAAATAGAAATGTAGATATACAATAGTGTAGTCTTATATTTTTTAAACCTACTTTAATAAGTGTACTTAAATGCTGTAACTTCCCTCTAGCCCACTGCCCACCGGAGGTAGTAGAAAGGGAAGGTTACTAGAGCAAAGAAGGGTGTGGACCTCTTTATAAACAATTCTTTGGAGTCAATCCAATCTGTATGTTCAGGATATCAGCAGTCCAGTTTGCATGAATCAGTAGTGTAGCTTGATCCACTTAAAAACACCATTCATTGTCTGAGAGATCTCGGGGGTCCAGGTTAATTGAGACTGCTGGTCCTCCTACAGGGTCATCTTCCTCCTTAGCTTCTTCCAGCTTCCAGGCAGCCTGATATGAGACCCCCAACACTTATACAGCAGAGGACTGCTGGTTCTGAGTTCAGTCAGAGAAGATGCACCTAACCCTCAGGAGACTGAAGGTCCCTGGGAGTGGGGACATCTCATGGTGTAGGGGAGGCATCCTCATGGAGACAGGGGTGGGATGTGGAACGGTCAGAGGGTGGACTGGAAAGGGGATAAAATCTTGAGTGATATGTATATAATATATATAATATATTATATATAATTATTATGTATAATTATATTATGTATAACATAATATATATTATGTATATATATTATGTATAATTATATATACATATAATATATATATATTATATATATTAAACAATTTCTTTAAAAAAATAGAAAAGAAAACACCATTCATGAATGACCAAGGCAGTTTAAGCCAGAAGAAACAGTGAGGCTCTCCCAAGAGGCTTAGATCCTCAGAAGCAGCAAGAATCTGCCTAAGCACCTCCAGAAGTTCTTTAGTGAGTTTCTTTCTACAAGGTCATGACAAATTATGATTAGCAGAGAATAGCAAGGTGAAACAATACCACGCAGTATTGTCCACTATACAATACTGGGTTATATTTATACCCTTTCCAAACATCATATGTTCTTTCAAGTGCCACTCTAGCAAAACATCATGTGCCTTTTTTCCAGGCAACTTCCAGAAAAACATCATGTGTCTGTTCTCAGTAAAACATCCTCCCATGTGTCTGTTTCAGCAAAAACATTATCACATAAGACAGTTTCCAGAAAAACATCACATGACATAACTGAGTCTCCAAAGAAACCAGAATTTTTCAGTAAATATTGAAAGAGTGAGTAATTAGATGATAATATACTACATTAGATAGATAGATAGAATATAGAGAGAGATCAGAAACCATCAATGTATATCTTTCAACTGGCAAGTTAAAACTAGAGATGTTAAAAGAATACAAACGTCATATTCTGATAAATATTGTATTATGAGCTTACATCTGTGACCTATTCTATATCATTATACAAATTTGTGGATTTAATGGAATTATGCAGGAAATTTTACAATATTTTCAAGGTTTACAAATATTTATAAGATTTACAAAATTTTCATTGACTCCATGATGTTTTTTCATTTTATTTAGTAATTTCATAAAAATTTGTGCATGCATACAAAGAATATAAAGCATGACTGTATGTCACTTATATTTTACAAAAATCCTTAATGAAGATATTACAATAATTATAATACCTCAAATACATCAACTACCAATTTTCCATAAGTGAATTAATTCATAATTCAATAGCATGAGGTAGTTTTATTTTCTATAAATCTGTATAGAAGCCATACACTGTTTGCTACAATGTCAAGACACAAAATACAGAGTTATAAATATGAGAAAGTAGCATCATTCTCCTGGAAAAAAAAAAGGTATTTCATTATCTTAGAACAAATTATGCAAATCACAAATATTTAACAGTTAAGATCTATGAAAGTAATAACCCACAAAGAAACACTGATGTTAGACAAGTCACAGGAAGGAAGAGGTAGTCTCCAAAGCTGTGGAGTGCTTGTTTCCTAATGAACAGTTCTGACAAGGTGACCTCTGGTACTCTCAGCATGGACATTGCTAAATCTAAAGACAGAAGTGACCTAAGGCAACTTTGGTCCATTTCTGAAATAAGACTCTGCCAATGTTTCCATAGCAGAGAGTGTCAAACAAAGAGGATAACAAGCTAATTAAGCAAAAGAGATATATTGAACAGAAGCCATCAAAGTAACATTTGGTCAATCTGATGGTGGAAAAAAATATAGTAAGTCAACCCTAAGGTAAATAATTATACTGTCTTATATACCAGAGAACATGGCAGCATAAAATCAAATAAGGTAGCATGTTATTAAATATTTATCAAGCAACATTAGTCAATAGATTAATACTACTCACATGACTTTCCTAACATTCTTAAATCAGATAGACAAGCACGTTCTATGTATAGTTTGTTCCTCCAGGTTCTAAAGCCAGTATCTGAACTACGTTAAAAACTTACAAGTGAGGGCTAAGTGGTTAGCACAGTTCATAAAGAACTTGCCATGTAAGTAAGCATGAATGAGGACCTGTCACCATCAGTAATTCATAAAAAACTAAGTATGGTGGTGCACACATGGAATCTCAGAGCTGGAAGTCAAAGACTAAATAAATCCTCATAGCTCCCTTGCCTGCCAGCCCAACCTATTCAGGAAAGGCCAGGTCCCAGTGAGAATCTTTGTCTCAAGTATCAAGATGTGGATGCCTGAAAGAGACTTCTTGTTTCTACACACAGGAGCAAAATCTTCCATTGTTCTTGGTTTGGAAGGAGAATTCTTGGAAGGATGCTGTTTGTAAATAATGATTACTTGATTAAAACTTCAGTGATGTTGTGATATTACAGGTCCAGAGCCTCATTTCAGTTTAACTTGGGTCATGTTTTGCTCCTAATGGCCATTCCTTGAACAATTCAATGTAGGACCTAAAATCCTGACAAGGGTAAAGACCTTGCAGAATTATTAGATTTTGCAGAATTATTAACTCAGCAAAACCCTAGCTTTCCTTCAATCAAAGAGCTAAGGATACTGTAGATACAGTACCTAAGGCCTATAGCAGAGTTCTTCCCCATCTTGTTTCAACCATTTTTCTAATGTACCCACAAGATTATTGAAAACTGCCTTGATTGTGGCTCTCTGTTCTGCTACTATAAACATTTCATGAAATTGCTACCTCACTGGTACTAGGTATTTGGGAGACCTAAATGAATTCCTGAGCTAAGATCACTCGTATTTGACTCCAGAAAAATCTACATCTTTTTTGAAAATTTATCCTTTGATGTGAGAGCTGTTTCTTTCCTTTAAATAGTATTAGCTCAAGGCTTTGTAAATAAAGATTGTAATCTACAGCCTTCTCTGCTGTCCAATTTGGGGTTTGAAGCATCTACAATTATTCACCCAAGTGAATAAATTCTACAAGTTACCTTAGGGAAAAATATTACAACAATTCTGAAAATAGCATGATTTTTGAAGGAGCAAAACACAAGGCACATGACACATTGAGTCTGTGTGAGGTTAAGTGGTAGAAATGATCTTACAATTGCATTAAGTCTAAAGGAAAATAAAATTTATTAGTAACTGCAGGAAGTTATCATTAGAGGAGAGGAGTAGGCTCAGGATGGGAGATGTCTTCCAACATGGATTTGTTCCATCTAAATGTATTAAATTCAAAATGTAATGTGAAATTTCAGAAAAACATTTATTGAAAAAATTAAGTCTATACATATCCATTTCTTCAGGCTGAAGCAATGTAATAGTAAGTATTAGTACTGTCTGAATATCATCTCAGAATGCAGAATCAGTTCTGCATGCATTTGGTGGCTTATCTGTAGTTAGGTTCATTATTATTTTATAAACCGACAGTAATTGTTCTCAACTCAACTTTAAAATATAACATATTGATGAAGGCAGAATGTACACATTGCTTAAACATATAAGCCACCTCATGTTCATATTCTTTTGTGAAATATTTTGCTTCAGAGTAGTATGTGAATGTAAAAATAAACATGGTTATTTTTAATCAATTTAATGTTGATTGAAGTTATGTGCCACTAAGTTCAATCTACTAGATGAAAAAGTGACATAATACGAGATGCAAGGAAATTTTTCTTGCTATGTAACTGGATCCCAGTATTTACGTATGCCCCCCAGGTTGGTGTTTCCTCTGTTGGTATTCACACTCTAGTGGGAGCAAAGCAAAATTATGCTTTGATCAGTCACCTGGGATTTCATTTTTTGCTATCACTGCAGTTTGACTTGCTGTAAAAATTAGAATGTTAGAAATCTCTAAGCTGCTGCTAATCAAGAGGGTGACTTCTTGGTGATCTTCATAAAATAATTTAGATTTCTCATTAAAGTATACACTTCTCCATATGCCCTTTCAGAAAACTCATAAAAATCAGTGGTTTCCAAGACTGAAAGCTAAATCTCATGTGTGTGTGTATGTGTGTGTGTGCATGTTTGTGGTGTGCATGCTGTAGCTTCCTTCTCAGTGTAATTTTCCTCTCTACACAGTCATAGTCTATGATGTTTTCTTTCCTTTGAGAAACCATATTGCATTTATCTTTATGCATGTGCTTTTCTACATACATATGCAACTCTAATAAGTGGTTCTCTCCTTTCTTCACTGGCATGGAAATCATGTTCTCTGGTTTCTTTAGGATTTGTGCCACCTTCCCATTGACCAAGTCCTTTGTTTTTCCATTTGTGATGTACTTACATATTTATAGATGGGAAGTAAAAAATGAGTATCATGAGGTTATAGATTGGGAAAGGGCATGAAGTTCAACATCCAGGATCTCCACTATTGTTCTGATGCTCATTGTTTCCTGGGACATCTGCATCACTCAAACACAAACAGAGCTTCAAAAGGTGAGGCAATTCAGTCATTTAACAGAAACCTCCAGACAATCTTGGATACTACTTTATTTTTCGAACATTGACTTAAAGAATGACAATGATTGGAGGCTAAATGTTTTGGCACATGTGCTGATATGTTATTATGAGAGTATCTTGCTATATAAGAAACAAGAATTTTTATTGGACCTCACCAATAAAATACACCAATAGTAATATAACTTGAGGCTACTTAAGACTTAGGGCTAATGGCCTGTTATTTAATCACCTTGTTGTTTAACATCCCTTTCAGAAAACAATGTAACTACCAGTTGCACTTATCTTGAATTTCCCTTGTAGTTAGCTTTTACAATCTAAGCTAATATAAAGCTCTAATCTTGAATGATGTCCTTTTCTCTGGCCCTGACTCAGAGAACAATATATGTGTGTTTGTATTTGTGTTCATGATATTCATTTGCTGAAAGCAGAAAGCAAGTCAACATTAAAATAAACATATGCCATAAATGTTAAAGCAATACATAGATTATAGGATGATGGATCTTGTTACATTTGCCTTTTTCAGTGCTTATGGGTCTTTCCATGTCAGCAACATTTCAATCCCTTGTAAAACTTTGTTGAAGATTTAGTGAAGTGTCCCTCAGTCCTTCCCTTGGGATGCTTTCTGTTCTGTTCAATAAAACCAAAGATCTTTTTAGGGACAGATTCATGAAAAAGCATTCAAGCAGGCACAGATTCACTAGACAGTATCCAATCAGGCACAGATTCAGACTCATCCAATAGACAGGCCAGATAGGCCAGAAACCATAAGCTACAGACCAACAGAAGACGGTTTGTAGGAAGTGGTTGTGGAGGTGGAGAATTCAAACTCAGGCTTTCTCTTGGTTAAACCATTACAAGAAAAATGCTTTGATTTCTTTCCTCTGTGTGACATCAGCTCATTCTGGTGACTTGGAGGCTCTTTTTAAAGCTTTATACATGCATATCTTGAAATAAAAGTTTACCTTTATGTAGTCTTCTAGGTTTTCTGAGTGTATAATTTTATTTGATCTATAATAACATCAGAAGAGACACAAAGCCAAAGGGGGATGCCTCCTGTGCTGGAGTCTGTTGTCCTGACCTCGAATGTAGTGGGGTAAGTCTATGATCAAGGAAGCCAACCTTATCACTATTGGCCCTTTGCCACTAGTAAGTGACCTTTATAACTGGAGAACTCAGAATTCTCCCTTTTCAGACCACACCCGAGATTTAATTAATCTCTTAGAAACAGTCTTCTTCACCCACCAGCCCACTTGGAATGACTGTCAAGTTTTTGCAGGTTCTCTTCACTACAGAAGAAAGGAATAAAATCCAGACAAAGATCAGAAAGGTGGTTCCTTGCCCTACTAACCAAACAGTTATTGATGCTGGCTTTCCCTTAACCCATCCAGATTGGGAATTTAACATTGCTAAAGGGAAGGGGAAAACCTTAGCTTACCCTCAGGCTCTGTTGGCAGGTCTCAAGGTGGCTGTATGATGGCCCACTTACCTGGCCAAGGTGTATGACATTACTCACGGAGATAATGAGAGCCCTGCAGCTTTCTTAGAAAGGGTCATGTAGGCATTCTTACAATACACCCTTATGGACACAGAATTACCAGAAGCAAAAGCATGGGTAGCTCTACCCTTTTAAAATCAGGTTACACCAGATATCAAGAGACAGTTCCATAAGATTGAGAGGTTAGGAGAAAACAATCTAAGAGACTTAGTGATAGTGGCTGATGTGTTTATAAAAAGAATAAGAGATATAATATGTTCTATGGGTGTATGGTGAGATATGGAGGAAGGGGGTGCTTTGGCAGACCCATGTCAAGGCATCCCTTCCCCATGAGAGACCAGTAACACAACAATATAGTATAGAATAGTTAATTCAGGGCATGGGGAAGGGAGTTAAGGTGGTAGTAGAGGCAGAGAAAGGCAGAGAAAGGGAAAGAGTAGAGAAGTAGAGGCTGGCCATAACCACATGGAAAGAGAGGGGGATGGGAATGGGAGAGAGGGGGAGCAAGAAGGCAAGAGATCAAGAGAAGGAGGAGGGGGTAAACAGCCCCTTTTATAGTGGGTCAGGCCTACCTGGCTGTTGCCAGGTAACTGTGGGGTGGAGTTTAGACAGAAAGCTAACATTCCCCCATTTGGGTTTAATTTAAAAGAAAAAGTTAGAAAAAGGCAATGGTGAAGCAGGAATAGGGTCGTTGTAATATCTGACTACTTTGTGCTGACATTGGGGGCAAGGTGTCTCTAGGGAACCTAGAAGGATAAGTATGGGTGTATGTTAGTCCAGTCTTAGGAGAGTTGGCTGTTTTCTTGCTGTCCTGGGTCTTTGGAACCATCTAAAGATAGGTCAGAAGGAACAGTTCTAGAAGAAGCGTCTGTGTCTGTGACAGGAGATTTGGACATTGCTTCTCTGGAGCTTCCTGGATATAGTGAGCTCCTAGACAAGATGTTGAAAACACATTATTATAGGTAGGGAATAAGATTAAGTATGTTTGGGAGAAAAATCTTTTTCTTAAGATATACATTTGAAATCCAGAGGAATCCCACCCTCTGAAATAAATAGTAAATAGGAATTTGGGCAGATGTACTTATCTGGGTAGAGCCTATTTGGTCCATTAGAAGTAAATCAGAGTGGTTTTTCTATAGCTTGTAAGTTTATAAAAGAGATAACAACATGAGTTATCAACATGAGCAGTCTTTAAGATGATCTGTTTGTGGAGCACAAGGAACAAGAATTTGTGATTAAAAAGTTGAAGAAGTTGGATTGTAAACTGGAATGTTTTATTAGATAACATTTATAGGACACTAAATTAACAACATAATAATTTAATAACATTAAATTATTAGGTAAATTTATAGGAACTTGGATATTAGGACAGTGGCAAGGAGGAAGGTAAGGAAATAACAGACTACATCTGTGAAATTTTTTTATGTTTAGACAGAATTCTAACAGTGGCAGAGAAAGAAAAAGTGTTTAATAGGAGAGGAAATGCAGAGGAGAAACAGATGAAGGCAGAGAAACAAATGAAGGAAAACTGACAAAGATCCTATTGGCAGTTACAGCTGGACTAGAAGACCATAGGAGACATCTAAAACAGATGGTTCTAAAGAAGGAGATTAGGGGGACTAACAATCAAGATTGCCCACACTTGAGAAAGAACCAATGTGTTTATTGTAAAGAAGAGTGCCATTGGGTCAGGGAATGCCGCAAGCAGAAGCCTATCCAAACCCTGGCCTTAGAAGATGAGACTAAAGATGAGGAATATGAGAAATGGGATTCAGATCCTCTCCCTAAGCCCAGGGTAACCCTTAAAGTAGAGGAAAACCCACCAGTTTTCTTGTAGATAGTGGAGCTCAACATTCGGTCTTGCTGAAGCCTGAAGATAAAGTTTCTTCAAAGAAATCCTAGGTCCAAGGGACAACAGGAATTAAACAATAATCATGGACTACCAGAAGAACAGTGGACTTGGGAGTGAGCAGGAAAAGCCACTCATTCCTTTTTGTAGCTGAGTGACACTACCATCTATTGGGGAGAGATTTTTTGACAAAATGAGGACACAACTACATTTCTTCCTAGATGGAGCCAAACTACTTGATTCAGAGGGAAAGCCTATTTATGTCCTGACCACTACTCTAGCTGAAGAGCTTCTCCCCATCTGAGAGGATGAAATTAATACTTGACTAAATTGCTTCCCCAACTCTGAGACAGAAGATGGGATAGCTAAACATTGGACCTCATTGTGGACTGAGCTCAAGCCAGGGGCTCACCCTGTACTGGTCTGACAGTACCCCATGCCCCTGATTGCTAAGGAAGGTATAAGCTCCCAAATCAGGAGGCTATTAAATGTCATGATCCTGTGACCATGTCAATCAGCCTGTAACACTCTCTCCTGCCAATCAATAAGCCCAGAACTAATGATCATAGACCAGTACAAGACTTATGAAAGGTAAACAAATGGGTTATGGATAGCCACCCAACAATCCCTAGTCCCTACAGCCTCTTGAGTGCTATTCCTCCAGAGCACCATTGGTATAGTGCTGAATTTAAAGGGTACTTTCTTCAGCTTACCCTTGGCACCCAAGAGTCAGGACCTCTTTGACTTTGAATGGCATGATATAGAGCTCAGGATTAGCAAAGAATTGACTTGGCCCAGTTTGACTCAGGGATTTAAGAATTTACCTACTGTCTTTAATGAGGCCTTCCATGAATACCCAAGTGAGTACAGATCCTAGCACCCTAACCTGACTCTATGTCTTCGACAACATTGCCATTTTCATATTGGTGGTTCTGCTACCTAGTGTAGTGTTTGTGACAAAAACGTTCATTGAAAGAATAAGTGCATCACAAATAATCATGAATGCAAAATTTCCAATCCAGAAAGTCTCTTGGAGGGAGGGGTTCCATTAATTTGATTGCTTTAATTCTATTTAAAAACCCAGGGGTGGTTAAAGTAAAAAAAAAAAAAATCCTGTTTCTACCATTTTAGTCCTTTCTTTTTTCTCTCTCTTTCTAGGCAAAGATACAGACTTCAAGTGTGTAGCTTAATTAACAATTTGCTTAAGTACTTAATTTTGAAGGTTTTTTGTCTCATATGGCATTCCTGGCTAATTTCTCTATAGCTATGGATAGGAAATGTTACAAGTGACCAAAATGTTTAGACACCTAATGTACAGCTCAGTTTTTCTTTGCTTTAATGATTTAATGTTACCTACCTGAAAATACTTCTATAATTGCATTGTTACTTCTATAATTGAATTGTTATTCAATAATAACTTGATACTAATTGTATCAAGTTCTAATTGATGAAGCATCTGAAGTGCATTGCTTTCAAATATTGCTTACATTTATATGTTAGATAGCTTAAATCTAGAGTGCTGAGATTCGTCCAATTTTAGAAACTTTACTAATTTGCATTCAATTCATTCAGTAGTTTAATGCTATTTGGAGGGTACTCTGCAATACTAATAGGCAGAAGTTTTTATTTAAATGAAGCCCCATTTTTAAAAAACTGGACAATATCCTAACATGCTCATTTTCATACTCATTACAATGAATACCATCTGCTTAGTTAGGGTTTTATTGCTGTGAACAAACACCATGACCAAGGCAACTCTTATAAGGACAACATTTAATTGGGGCTAGCTTACAGGTTCAGAGGTTCAGTCCACCATCATGAAGGCAGGAGCATAGATAGCACTTTCCAGGCAGGCATGTTGCAGGAGGAGCTGAGAGTTCTACATCTTTATCTGAAGGCTGCTAGCAGAATACTGGCTTCTTGGCAGCTAGGATAAGGGTCTTAAAGCCCATGCCCATACCTAGTCCAACAAGGCCATATCTCCTAATATTGCCACTCCCTGGGCCAAGCATATATGTCCCCTTCACTGCCACACCAGCCCCACACAACGACTGTCCAACCCTCGGTCAGCTGCCACAACACCCATTTACCTGGTATAAACAAAACTCTAGAAACTTATAATTGACAAGTCAGATTTATGTATCAATAAATTCTTAATTCACGAGATGCCAATAATTTGAGAACCAATTGATAATGATAAAAGCTGCCCACCTAAATTAGACAAATTGTCCCAATTATTCTATCCTTTATGATATCATAAATACCTGTGGCTATTTAATACCATGCTGGTTCAGGTTCTTCTTCCTGTCTGTCCACTTCTGTCTTAGCATCCTCCCTCTCCCCCATTCTCTCTCTCTCTCTCTCTCTCTCTCTCTCTCTCTCTCTCTCTCTCT